>OY855911.1:21830169-22067669 GCA_963693305.1 Meandrina meandrites | reverse complement strand
AGTTTTCAATGAATGAGTAGTAGATGACATTTGAGCATTTGCACTCCACGCACATATATAAACACGTATAAAGCTAATGAAGGTAAGATGAAAACCACTAAAGAGTGGTTTTCTCGAAGCACATTCAAATCCATACTTTTTTAATCAGCTAGCAACGAACGAACGAGCGAAAATCATTCCAAAATATTTGCGAGAAAGAGCAATTAAATAGCAAATGTTCTAACTCCTGTCTACTTAATCCACAGAAAGAACAAACGTCTGAATCTACCACCCTTATTTTTTCAAAAAAAAAAATATATCTGTACAAGTTATATGGTTAAGTACCTTAAACTGAAAATCTATTAAGAAGGTCCTCGTAATTAATGTTAAATTTGTCCTTCAGCTATTTTGCAGCATTTGGTAAGGCGCGGGCTTTTAATTGAGTTAAGGAGTTATAGTAATGTTTGCGTTTAGTCAAACTTAGGTCATACATGTCATAGGAAGTATCATTACGAAAAACTGACCTAACTTTGTTATATTTCTGAAATTATCATCTTTCCTGACAAGAAGGAAGGTATTGCCGGAAATTACATTGACATGAGACTATTTTAAGAATCCATAAAGACATAACGCAAGTGGCATGGTCAGCTGTAGCGGTTTTTACTCTTAACAGTTATTGAGTGTGTGATCGTATTGCCTGTACACAACGGCTGCTGTAGACTCCTATTTACGAAGCGTAGTCCATATAACCTCTTTCGAAGCTCTTGCAGTCGCTGTAACGTGGTTTGGGTCGGTTCTTTCCCGGCCGTCTCCCCTATAAGCTTATTTGTTTTTTGTTTCTTTTTAAGCTGTGTGCTTATTTGTTTTGAATTGGAGGCAAAATATTCTTATCAGGCTTCTACATTCAATATAGTATTTTGTTTGCTCAATTCAGTTTTATGTTCAACTGATTATGGTTTAGCTATTCTATTGCGAAAGGCGACACTTCTACCCATAACGCATTTAAATTCGTTTGTCAGGAGTTTAATTTTCAAGTTGAGCATAAGAACATATATTTTTTCAATAAATTAGTAACTAATGCCATACACTATTGGATAACCGGAAATGGTGACGGAAGACTTTCACTTTGTTTCAACAAGGAAGTTGTGCCGAGTGTAACGAACTGGTTTCACTTGTGTTTATACCCGGAAAATATTTCCGATAAAGTCCGTGTTATTTAAATAAACTGTATAAAGCCTACAATAGAAAATAATACGTAGATTAATGGTGAGCTGGCTAATAAACGAGAAGCGAGCTCGATGCAATGTGAAAACAACTGGCCGTTAGAACTATTTTCGAGATGAAACAAGCCGAAGAGTAGTTTGTGTCGTTTCTTGGTAGCTATGGACGTAGTAGCAGTAGGTTGAAATCAGGACAATTCCGAGAAAATCACTACCATTTACTCGTTTCGGCCTTTGTTTTGTGCGACTGTTGCACAACTGTTGTTAACAATGCCCATTAGCTGGTGATTGTTATAACAAATATTTATGGCAATTGATGCATGTCAGCAATTGATCTTTGTAGAAACAGTACTGAACGCTGCATCTTACTGGAAATATATGCGTTAATGCCATTTCGGAATTAATTTGGATCTTCCACAGTTTTACGAGAAATGGATATGCAAAGTCAATTCTCACCTTATTGTAAATTTCTGCCATTTCAACCTCATCAAAATACGGCTTGTAGTCGACAAATGTTAAGTTACAGGGATTCTTGTAAGCGAAGCCTCTGTGTAGCGCATCCCAGATCTTACTGCAGTTTTTCCAAGTTGTAGCATTCGAACCGAACTTTTTGTATTGGTAATCGTAGCATCTACCGATCACAATTTCTTTAATTCGTGGAGTTGAACCTTTGTCCTGAATACTCAGCTCCACAAGGCTCAGGAGAAGCAACAGGCCGGCAAGAGATAATACGCTCATTTTCGCGACAGTACAGACCGTACAGCTCTCCGAAATCTCGCGAGTTACCTCAAGTTAATGTCTTATCTTCCGCACAAACATATTTTTTTAAGTACCTCCGTCCGTGCCAGGCATACGTCGTCCCAATTTCTTAGAAAACCAAAACAACATGAAGCGAAGTCTAGTTACAATCAGATCATAGACTTCGTGACGTGATTTACTGTTGGTTTTAACCCGGTGACCTGGGCAGGGAGTGATTTTTTTTTCTTGTTTTCCTAGAAAACGCTAAATTAAAAAAAGGAAGTTATTTTTAAAATGTAATGGACAGTTTCTGTCTACTACTTGAAGTCGACAAAGTCAATAAATTGGTGCGCAATTTGTTATGTACGTTTGACCACGTATACGACCTCAATTTGCGACAGCAAAACCTCCCGAGATTTAAAAAATATGCTTACGTACATATATATTGTTTTAAGTACCTGAATTCTTGTCAGACATAACTCAGGTTCCTTGTTTCTTTCAACCACATAGCAGCAATGAGTTACAACAGGTCAGCCACTCGGAGTAGTGATTTGCTCAGTTTTGAGCGAGTGACCCCGAAAAGACGTGATTCGTTTCCAAGAAAAGCAGTACGTTGATTTCATTCATTAAAAGAGGTTAAGAAATATTAGCCGTCGCATCTCAAATGGAAAACAAACAAACAATACAAGCATGAAGTCAAAAAGTGCAGTAATTAACTACAAAGCTTGAAGGATAAGTCTCCACGACTCAGTTATAACGTTTGACGCCCCCGGGGGGGGGGGGGGGGGTACTTTAGAATAGGATAGGGGTGTGCTGCGAAGGTTCTTAAACCCTATTTAAAGATAAAGAAAACGAAAATTGAAACCCTTTTTAAGGCCCAAACCCGAAAAATGACAGCCTATTCAAGGAGAGGAGAAGCGTTGGGTGACGATCCAAATAACGGCTAACCGCACGCGGCAAAACACAAATCTTTACTAAAGCGCTTTGCTACTAGTTGATAGTTTATAGTTTAATAAACAGACCATTTTTTTTTTGTTACATTTATATTTAGTTGGGCATTTATTTTAGCTGATAGAATTTAGGTACCCTATCTAAGGATAACACCGGGAACGCAATGCCAAAAGGAGCAAAAATGATATCCTATTTAAGGACCGAGAACCTCAAAAACCATACCCTATCCCGCGGCACATACCTATAAAGCCCATATATGGGAGTGCCCCCCGGGGTTTGACGCCATCTTGCGTGACCTACGAGTGTACCTTCATTACTTACTACGGTAACACTGATATCTAAAATTTTTTTTTGTTTTCATTTCTCCATTTTTTTACAGTTTATGTTTGCCATGTGTACGGCAAATTTTCCAAAATCTGCATACTTATTTGTAACCTGCAGAGAAAAAAAGCGGTTACCATGCAATTTCTACTCGCTCAGAAAGTCAGGAACACCTGTAAACAAAACCTTGTATACTGACAGAAAGCACAAAAAGAAGCCGAAACAAAGTTCCACTCAGATAATTATTCCACAAGAATCGACTTTAACAGGTGGCGCACTCTTTCCTTTGTTCCGTTGTTATTGAAAACATGACCCTGAATATAGAGTGTGTGCATGGGCCAGGGGTTAACAACTGATAGCTGAGAACTGGCCAAAGTTTTAACTGATAATCATCTAGATCTCTTGATAATAACTGAGAATCCAGCACCCCCATGCACACTCTGAATATATACTGACGATTTTCGTGTATAAATGAGTGCTAGTTTTCATAATTATTTTTAAAGTTAAAAAAAGAGAGTCTTAATCCTCTCTTGGTGATAACTGAGAATCCAGCACCCCTGTGCACACCCTGAATATATACGGACGATTTTCGTGTATAAATGATTGCTAGTTTTCATAATTATTTTTAAAGTAATGCAAAATGGCAAGTGGTTCAGATTTGTGTAGATTAAGTATATACTTTGGTAGGAGTACATAGAAGCTCTACATAAAGTACATGTCTTCTATTGTGTTTTATCCTACCCCTACAATTTGTTTGTTTCCGAATAGAACGACTAGGAAATGTACCAAAGCACAAACCCAAGCATCGCTGAGGGTTATGGCTCCAAGTTGCAGAAAAAGACATTGCAATTGAAAGACTTGCCCCTTTTTATCGGAAAGAAAGGGAAGACCGATAAACAATTATGCAAGAGGACTAGACAAATAAAACTTATTGAAGGGTCTAGAAATTTGTTTAAAAAGTATTTTAGCAAAGTTCGTAAATTAGGCTACGTTAGTTAAACTATGCAACTTGATCTATTTTTTATGTCCTTTTTTGTGTAAACGTGTTCGTGTTCGATTCGCTTCAAGATTCGTGACATTAAATATATTTTTTATTGAAAGCATTGTAAAAACCAACATATTAATGCAGTTGGTGTGATAAGTGTCTCAGATTTTAAACGAAGGTGAAACTAGCAGCTAAACAGAATAAACAATAAATCTGCTGAAATCAATTACAATTTTCTATTTCTGCAGCGAAAAAATACTGAAGCACTTTCATTGACGTGCCTAGGTCTCTGTCCTTTTTTCTTATTCAAGATCCTCCCTGCCTCCGCTCACTCAGTTCTCTTGTTTTATTCTTGTTTTACGCTTTGCTTCCATTTCTCACGTTTCTCTTTGGCATTTGGTATATTTCACGTTTTTCACTCAGCCTCAGATAAAACGGCTTTAATCTGACTCCAGAAACACAGAGACATTAACCCTTTCAGTGCGAAAGTCGACTTTTGTCGATATTTTCATGGAGGAGTCATGATTGAACCACTTTCATTGAAACACTTCAGATACGCACATGACACAGCTTGGTATGACCTTTTCATAGGACTATGCATTTTGTATATATGAGCTAATCGAAAAATTTTTGGTGCAAAATCGGTAAATAAGCAGGCCAACGCAACAGCAATTGATCAACGTCCCCTTTTCAGGGTTTACCAATGATTTCGTCCAAACTTTTTCTGCCAGAAAGAAGAATGCGAAGAGTAAAAAGGAACAAGAATAAGAAAGCAGGAAAAAAGAAAAAGAAGCAAGAAAAAAATCAGAACGGTTTAGGCAAAAAAAAAATGCGGATGCGCCAAAGTAAAATATTGAATCTTAATAGCAAATTTTAGGGAAAATTTGTATCGCGATACCAAAATTTAGTTCAACGGTTAAAAAAATGCGTTTTCATGAGAAAATTCAGCAGTGAAGGGGTTAAAATAATACAAGAGAAACATAACGAAATATTGCATTTAGAACATATTTTGCGCATTCTCATACGTTGCCTTTAATTTTTAATTCACCGTCCTAACGAAACACAGCCTACATAAAACTGTCAGGTAAACTTAAACCAAAAATTGAAAATTTGGTACACTGCGGAGCCGTCCCGCCTGTGATAGAACTAAAGGGGATTTACACGGTACGACTTTCTCGCATGTGACAAACTCACGACAGGGCTACGGCATTCACTTAGGACCATACACGCGCGCGCGTCTGTCGTAAGGATGTGGTCGATGTGGTAGGTTGATTTATTTGCACGACGCGATTTGTGATGCAGTGATGGCGTAAGCGTGTCACATGCGATCATCGTAGGCAAAATCATCCTGAGTTTGTATGAGACGTGTGCATCTTCGATTCATCACGTGAAGCTGCCTTGTCATATGTTCTTTTACAAATTGCAGGATTCTTTAAATCAAAACAATGATTTAATGTCCTTAGTCCATTTCTGTCTTAAATTAGTCACTAAATAATATCTACTAAATAAAGGGTATGTTATTAATTACCCCAAAAACGCAATTAAGGCCTGTTTATACAGAGCACGTCCACGAACGCCAACGAGACCACGAGCACGAACGCGGCATTCGCATTGGATTGCGTATAAGCAATTTGTATGAATCCATCTATACCAAAGGCTACCACGAACGCGGCTGGAAACTGGTTCGTGCGGAAAGTCGCAGAGACTGCCTCAAGTGCGAATTTTTAGGCGATGGTCGTACGAGCCATTTCTTGAAACATCGAGTTCTTGCGATTTCGTGTAACTTGACCAGGTGATACAGGATAAGCGTCAAAAATTTAGTCAAAAATTTAGCTTTGGAGCGACTGTCACAATTCCAATTACTGCGTTGCGTTGCGTTACTGCGGAAAGGCGCGCGGAAAATCGAAATAGCCGTGTTCGCGCACGTTCGTGGTGGTGCTCTGTATAAACACGCCTTTAAGGTCGCCACACACGAGGGGACCAGTCGCAGGGACTGGTCCCTTGTAGAGTTTACACGATGGAATGAGTCGCGGGGACCGGTCCCTTGAAGGGTTCACACGCTGGGACCTGTTTCGCAGTAAGATAGCAGTATTTATGACGTTTTCAATATATAAAACAAGATAATCACCTTGTGGAGATGGTAAATTATTATTATTATTATTCCTATTATTGTTCATATCTGAGCGTGCTTACTGGACTGTGTTCAACAATTGTTTTAAAAACATGAAATGTTGACAATGTTCGAAATCCGCTCCTATTTTATAATTTTGATATCAGGTTTCCTTTCGGTGTTTTTACACCAAAAAAAATATGCACCATTTCATCAAAAACTGCAAAAATATAGTTTTCTTCAGGCTAGCTGAAACAAATCAAAACATCCGATAAAATTTGCATAACATAAACCGGATGCTACGAATTCTCTTCATGAAATGGCACGAAAATATGCCGGACAGCTAGCGAGAAAATTTGGCGGGAACTTTGTTTTCATCGAATTAAAATGTCTTCAAGAGCTGCAAAGAAAAAGACTCTTTTGCTCTTTATTATGATGATGGAGGACGAAGAATTGCCTATTTCTTATGAACGAAAAATGTGGGCTCGACAGTGGCTTTTACGAAGGGAACAAAGAGGAGCATTTCACACGCTGTTTCAAGTATTGCCAACGGTTTGTTCAATCTGTTCACTCTCGGGCGTCGTCATCTTGAAACACGAACGTGCAGAATTGTGGGAGCTTAAAATGCTGATCAGCGATTGGTTTATTTTTAATTGGTCGCAGGGACCAGTCCCACGAACCTGTTCACACGAGGGACCAAGCAAAATATTGCGGGGACCAGTCCCTGCGACTGGTCCCACGAATTCAAACCAGTTTGAATTCTTGGGACCGATTTCGGGGACCAAAATTCAGTCCCTGCGACCGGATTTTTGACGAAAATTGCCCTGTTCACACGATGGGACTTGGTCGCAGGGACCGGTCCCTGCGACCGGTCCCTGCGACCAGTCCCCTCGTGTGTGGCGACCTTTATTCCTACCGAACATATTCTTTGATAATTTGCATGTAGCTGAATCTTAAGAGAATCTACTGTCTTCATATGGATGTCTCGTGTAATTAACTGGAGGAGCACATTTCTTTTTTACATAGATTAATCCAATAACTGTTGCCATCAGACAGAAAGCCGCAACAACCCCCATCATTGCAATTGCCACTACTTTCCACAATCTAAGCAAAAAATAGACAAGAACAAAAGGCAATTAACAAAGAACAAATGATGGCAATCGTTAGTTCATTCATGTGAATAAAGGGAAGAGAAAGCATTCATACTGTAATGTGATTAAGTCTATCTTTAAGCCAAAGTAGCATACTAGGCCGAAGTATAACTCCGGTTTCATTTATGGCATTTTAAAGAGGCTAACAACTATTACTATTCCAGCTCTTATATTTTGATAAGCATACTTTGATAAGCATTTGGTAAGCACTAAAAGCGAAAATTAGGGGTATTTTTAACAGGTTATGCTGTTGTTATGGTAACCAGGGATGTCAAGAAAATAACTACAATTTCTTTACGAATAATTGGGTATTTTAAAATGCAAGGCTGATCGAACAGCTGTAAAAAGGTATATTTTACTTAGCCCCGATAGAGAAGTTGTCTGAAACGGCGGTGGGTTGATCTAGTGGTTGTTTCTGGATGGCTTTTTCAACGACACGTCGGTATTCGCCAAAACGATTGCTTGCTAGTCGCTTTGTTTACCCAATGTATTGTGTCCTGCACCTGTTACATTGGATCATGTATACCAAGTTAGAAGAAGAACATGTGAGGTGATGCCATATCTGTCGCTCTTCGTTTGTGGAGAAGAAGGTGTAAGATGTGGTTCCTTCTTTAATGAGGTATTTGTTTGATACCATTTTCGTAGCAGTAACAGCTACGCATGAGCAGAAAATTATTTGCAGCAACTCTAATGTCGGACGGTAATGCGCAGGAACAGACCATTATTTGTAGGCAGTTATTTGCAGGTCACGTGGTGGGCTCTCGGCCAATGAAAAGAAAGAGAAAACTGTATCGAATGATAAGAGCCATTCACTCTTAATGCAAACATCGTGACGTCGTAAATTGATGTGTCACAATATTATAACAAAATAAAGTTCAAAGTTCAAATTTAATTTTGGTGTCACGACACACGTAAAAAAGAACTTCGCATGAATGCCTCAAGTGAAACCGGTTTAACAAATAACTAACTGCGCGACACATCAAATGATAATATCTTACCCACTGCATTCCTTCACGGGCTGTGTTACTTTTCTCATTCCACCAGTGAAGAACAGGCATTCACGAGATCTCGGGTGATCGGCGCACAAAAGATGTCGAACATCACTTGAAAAAAAAAAGGACAATGATTGTGCAACAAGCAATATATAAGCAATAAGCAACTACTTGTACTTACGCATCGCAATGCAATGTTATGATAAAAATCAAACACGCAGGAAATGAGAACTTAGAACCGATCGCTAAGTGGAAAGCTGCTTACCACAGTTGCTTATACAAATTCTCCCTTTTAGAGCACATACATTAATCACGATCAAGGCAACACAATAATCACAAATGCATCTTCTGAATGAATTCCTTTATCTTCTACTTGACACTGTATCGATGATGTAAAGACGGATTAGAAGGCGAAAGAGTGGCCCTGTTAAGTGGTTTAAAATATCATAACATGAGAAAATGGATGGAAGAGAAAAATTTCACGGTAAACTACGGGATTGAACTCAATGAAATACAGCCTGGGTTCTTCAACACTTGCCCCGTTTCAGTTGTCAATTATTTCTTTCACTCATGTCTTTACTCACTCAGGGTCATCGAGGCACGTGGTATTCATTCCCCGTTTTTTGGCATCCTCTTGCATTTGTTTGATTGAGCCATTACCACAGCTTTCTCTGCAAGATTCAGACGGGGGTCAAGGATTAAGTACGCCAAAAGCATTGATGAAACCATATTTTTATAACGGTGGTTAAGTAACCAATGTCCCTTTAAGAAAGTTTTGACAAATGTCGCAAATTTTTCTACCATGCTTTGTAGTTTGGATGCATTTCTATCCCTCTATTCTTGTTCGTACAGTTTTATCTCAAGAAGTAATTTACGATCTTTTTCACAGCACTGTGGCTTTACTTAAAAAGCCCGATTGTAAAATGTTAGTTAGTTAGTTACAGGGCGCGGCATTATATTTTGTGTTATTAAAAACTAGCAATGGTATATTGCAATTCCTGTGTTATGATTGGTTAACAGGCAATGGTGTATGAGCTCATATACCATTGACCACAAACAGCTGGGAGCTCAAATATTGGAATTCTTTTGGGCGTTTTTTTTTTTTTGGGCGGGGGGGGGGGGGCGTTTTTTCTTGCGCTTGTGGGATATGAGATCGTTATAGCCAACGAGGCGCGTAGCGCCGAGTTGGCTATCTACCATCTCATATCGAACGCGCGCTCGTGGAATAATTGTTAACTATCACATTTTTCCAATCGGCAAAACAATAAAAAAAGAGACTATTAGATTCACTTACAGGTCTGGACCGTCGATGTTGTGCACAACAAGAATTACGAGTGTGATGATCTGCTCCACTCGTAAGTTTGGTAGCTCAAACTTCCCAAAGTAGCTTAAAATAAATGAATAATAAACAAACAATATAATCTACAGTCTGAGTCGTTCTCTTTTAAACCTTCAAAGGCAATTGAATTAGTGGGAGACGCATTCGGCAAGGGAACACAGGAACTTACAAATGGGAAGATGAACAGAAGGAACTGATCAGCAGAGAAGAAGTTAGAAAACACAATCCCAAACGAATTTAGTAAGGAATGTATGAGTGGAAATATTAGTGAATGCCATTAGTAGAATATGTGCGAGATATTGAAAGTCGTCTGAATTTGTGAGTGACAAGGCAATAAACGATTGTTATTTTAATCTTGTTGTGTTAGCTATCAATAAGGGACTTTGAAAAGAAAGTATCAATATATAAGTACGTCGACTCTAAATTGAAAAAAAAAAAAACGGAGCGAAGGTAAATACCTATCATTTCTATAAGCCGGAATTGGTTTCCCGGATGCCATTCGCGTTCCATTGACCATAACACGAACCAGACCGCTGGCTTTTTCTGCAAACTATCAAGATAAAAGCTAACCAACCTTAATTTTTGTATAGACATTTCGTTTGTTTCTGAAACTGGACAAGGTTTAGGTACGAGCCTCTAGGGGTAATGTAGATATTTGGTTGCAACTCCTGGATGGAATGTAATTAATTATAATAAACTAGTAGTAAATTTCTTGGAACGTAAGGGTTTTTTTGGCTTTATCGCTTGCACCAAAAACTCGTATCGTTCGAGCACTCATTTAGTTACGTCACAGAGGCCATGCAACAAGTTTCCGCACAACGTCATGAAATTTAACAATGACTGAAGGCACATTTACACCATCCTAAGGAATACGTCTATAAGCATTTCTTCCCTTCTTTTCCTATTCAGTTTTCCCATTAAGGCTTTAAAATATTTATGTTGTAACATTTCGTGCAAATCGACAAAAAATGGAATGGATAAGATGGGGATAAAGATACTTGGAATATTTTAATCGATCCTCAATTACACATGTAGCCCAAATTGTTTACATTTAATCAGAATTTCGTATCGGCACGCTTTATTGTGTTTATAAGATCCCGTTTCCTGCTTCCACGTCACCATTCAACGGAAAAGAAAATGGTAGACAGAGTTATAATTAGCTTACTCTTGTCGAAGCTTGGCCCCAAAATGGTGTCCAGTAATCGCAACTTTTCGGGCAAGCAGTATAGTTTATACCATCAGATGAATTGGTTAGGGCACCGCACCAGGTCAAGTTATTTACAATCCAGCTATAATAACGAAGAATTTAATCAAAGGTTAAGTGATATTTTATGTCTGGCTTGAGGAAAAGTAGCCAACTTTGGAGTTCTTGTGTGTGTGTGGTGTGTTCGTGGGGCGACATGATGTACGAAGTGTTGCGTTCGAAATTAAAAGAAAATCTTGAAGCATCCTAGCTTTTTATTGCCTTAATACGGAACTTCACAGATATCAAGGGTGCAAGATAATAGAGGTTTGAATATACCTAGTGTGTAAAGTTGAGTACTACCTATTGGACTTACCCTGCCATTGTATCTTCCAATGTCGTGAACCTGGCGTCGAAATCCGAGAATAAGTGCGCTTCTTTGTATGTTCCTGACCAAAAAAGACTCTGCGTATAAACAGTTATTAAAGGCAAGTTATAACTATAAACGAAATATACGTCTCACGACAGTTCACTTAATAAGCCCTCGTGTTGTCAGTCATAACATATAGCGGGGTAGGGTTTGGTTTCCAGCGTAACCCGCGTCAAGTTCAATGATGATGATCAAACAAAAAGATTAAGCGTGGAACTTTCTGGCCGGTAGCTTTGGCTTATTTTCATTTTTCATTAGCCTTACCCACCCGCGCTCTTGCGCTTTCCGTTTCTACGGAGAGCACACCGATTAGGGACGTACGCACCAAGGTACGTGCTGCAGACTGAACGGGTTTAACCTTGACTCTTCTGTACTGATGACACCTAATTATAACTTTGTTCTTTCTTTAATCCGGCTTTTGTAGTCTACGACATGAAGGTAACTAACGTACCATGTCATGAACAGTTTAAGAAAAAGAAAACCTACCCTGTGACACTTTATTCGTTGATTTTGTCCAAAACATCTTCCAATTTTATAAGGGGTAATCTTATAAATGGAGAGTTCATTGCTCAATAAAGGTACATTTTAACTATGGTCTGAATAAAATAAAACAAATTGTACCCTTCTTGTCTGTTTTACGGTATAAGCAGAGCATTTCAATTGATTTGGGGGTGGAGAGGGGGTAGCGCTCTTTTGGGGTGATGACAAGAATATGAGCTAATATGGCAATAACAGCGTTCCACGTCCAATTGTAACACTATCGTGAATCGTTTAGTGGTACAGTGATAGGTTAGAGTGCAAGAGAGTCTATTGTCCTTCTGTGATACTGCTCTAGAACGATGGTCGCTCGATGCAGATACTTTTATGGGGGACGTATACAAAACATGGACCCGGGTCCATGGACCACCCCTGTGGACCCGGTCCATGGACCACCCCATGGACCCGGTCCATGGACCACCCCCAGCTGAGCCTGTTTTTCATTGTATACATGTACATGGAAACAGACAGACACAAACCATGGACCCAGGTCTATGGACAACCTTATAGACCACCCTGGTCCATGGACCACCTGATGGACCACGCCTTATTTTCAAAAGCAAATTATACCTGTCAGTGTAAAGGTTAGACTGGGGACATGGTATAGAACTCAGACTTATGACAGTCAATATCCAGTTCCTGCTTTCTAATATGTAATTGAAGCTTTTGCCAGTTATGATGGGCCAGCAGGGGCATGTGAGGTTTTGGTGTTCTCCTCATGGATTTTGCTCGATATTATTTTTCATACAATTGCGGAAGTACAACAGAACATACTACCCTATCATTGTTACATGTATGATGGGATGCAAAATATCTAGTGCTTATCTGTTAGATTCGTTGCCAACAAAGTTTAGCTTTAAATACATATGCTATTAAGAAATACCGAAAATAAAGTTGACCTAGTGGAGTGTCACCATTTTGATCAGACAAAACAAAAGTGAGGTCAGACATCATATTAAAGTACTGCTTGATATGTGAGCCTGCTAATCTAATGCGTTGTTAACGCAGAACATTGGTGTTTGCACTCGAAAGCAAAAAAAAAAAGTTGTGCAGACATTTTGTCCAACCACTGTTGGAATTTCATCGGACATTGGCAAATTGTGTTCTGCCAATGTCCAAAGTCTGACTGTTATTTTCCGCCCTGAATCCACCATACTGTGGAACCCACATATATTGTGCATGAACATGTATGATGAAAATCAGGCCCAGGGGTGGTCCATGGACCAGGTCCACGAAAGTGGTCCATGGACCCGGTCCATGGACCAGGTCCACGGTCCACAGGGTGGTCCATGGACCGGGTCCACGGGGGTGGTCCATGGACCTGGGTCCATGTTTTGTATACGTCCCTTTTATGGGGACTACCGACTGATGGGCAGACATGTTTTGTCCATTGTACTGCATACGTTACGCCAAAATGCAAGTCACGCTGACCTCTAGCAGCTTGTTTTTATCTAACCTGCACGCCTTATCACAGGTTATCAAGTCACAATTTGTGTAAATTTCAGTACAGCTTGATAGAGGGAGTAAATAAAACAAAAAGCAAAGTCAATTAACTAAATATTTCAAATATTAACAGGTGGGCATGGTGACCGCAAATTGCCCTAGCAAGTTTGTTATTTTATTTATTATTCTCTTAGGCACATATTATTCCGAGAGTATGATCTTGTCACGGATGTTTCTGAGAAATGAACGAATCACGAGTTTGGTGCATGATTTAGTATCAAAATTAGTTGCAAGTCAAGTAATTTTCCGCAAGATGGTCTTCTTACTAAAGTGATCATAACGTTAATTATCGTGGCACTCGCGCTAGAAATTGATTTTTTCAAAAACATGCATCTACACAGCGAGTTTTAAACACTGCTTGGCATGATTAAACAAATATAGTAATTTAAAATTAATTTAGTTCGGATTGAGTGCCGTTGATAAACGCTGGCAGAATGTTAATTTTTGCTTATAATCGTGTGTAGTTTTGTTTGTTCGCTTTGCATTAGTGTCAACTAAATCAAGTTATTGTAACCGGAAAATACAATTAATCTAAAATTTGCTTATCATCCTAACATGGCGAAATTTCTGATGTGAATCAGAAGCTACAGTTCACTGCCCACCCGGCTATTAATCACTTTACCTTGTTCGGCTTGACTATATCCATGCCAACTTCGTCGAAGTAAGGTTTATAATCTGCGAAAGTCGAATTGCACGGATCTTTGTTGGCGAACGCCTTGTAAAACGTCTCCCAAATCTTCGAACAGTTTTTCTCAGAACCCTCGTGCACTTTCTGCCGTTGGAAGTCCCAGCATCTACCAAGCACAATTTCCTTTAAATGTTTCGTCGAGCCTTGAGAATAAGTTAAACTTACGCAACTAAATGTCACTATCAAGCATAAAGTAACGGCCCGAGCCATTTTGAAGAACGTGATCGAAATTACCATGTGCAGTGTGGGGTCAATATTGATGGCAAGCTGATGTTTTGATTGTCTAGAATAACGGGTCCGGTTGATGTCTTTTAGTACATGCATCACGCCGTTATGATGTTCCGCGTGACACACAGTTTGACATCAATCAAACATATACCTTATTCTCAATTTTCGCGATTTTGAAAATATCGCGAAATTTGAACACTCGCGAAATATAGGACACGGTTGATGAATTTATTTACGCCGAATTAAAAAACAAACACAATAATAAATTACATGAAAAAATTTCTCGAATCTGATTGGCTTAGATAAATGCAGAAATGGGTTAATTCAGTGCAAAAATAAGGAAATTCAGTGCAAAAGAGGAAAAACAGAGCATTCTGAGGCCCAGTTCAGACATCGTGCTTCTGCCGTGTCGAACTTAATTGAAAAAGGTTCGACTGTAGTACAGCACAAACACAACTCTGATTCAGACGTCGTGGCAGAGTCATGCCAAATTTAGGATTTATTGAAGTCACGTAACAATTAGTCAGCGGTGATCAAAACAAAGTGGCGCCGTAACTACCCCCGTTCATATACATTTAATATAATTTATGAATTTTGTTTGGCACGGCAGAAGCGCGACGTTTGAATCGCTGCCGTGCCAGAGTCGTGAAGCACGACTTTGCCGAACTTAATTTTTAGTTTGATTCAGACGCCGTACTTCTGCCGTGCTTTTGTCGAATTTAATTCCTGAATTTAGTTCGGCACGGCAGAAGCACGATGTCTGAACTGGGCCTGATTGGTTGATAAACAAAGGCACCCACGGAGAGTCAATCAACCGCTTCAACGCTATCTGAATGGCGCGAAGATTGGGTCTGCTTTGAGTGGCGAGTAAAAAATAATGGCTGGCGTTTTGAGCATAGTAGAAGACCTGAAGACAGCTCTAAATACCATAACACTGAAAAGCACTGGCACTGAAAAGCATTTATTCGCTTTTTGGAATAAGTGATTTCTCAAGAAGGAAATTGCCGACGTAATCGAAACTACAAGGGGATTGAACTTCACGCTTTGCTTGAGCGAATTTATTTACGCCGAATTCAAAAACAAAACACATTGGCGAAGATTATGGTCCAGATAGCCTCAAAGAAATGGCTACATCGCTTGATAGACAATGTACTTAGAGCACAGAACCAAGGATGGCTTGACGGGAAAGCGAAACAGCTCCACTTGGCGGGCTGTCGAAAGCGTCCAATCAAAGCTCGACAAGTATTAGAAGCAGAGGAAAATATCTGGAAGAGATAAAACCCAGAATCTTTTAATTCAGACAATTCGTTGAACCATTTAGCCAGATTTTTCGGTTTAAAACATGAGTAACCTGTACGTTGCTGGGGCTTTGACCTTGTTTTGACTGAAGGCGTGGTGATGTTTTTGCCGAGTTTGAATAAATTATTTTTCTACCAGAGTTGCGCGTGTTGCTCTCTCGCAATTTTTTCATGAATATTATTAATAAGTAATCACAGGATTTTTCTCGTGCAATTTGGGAAAAATAAGCACTCGTAAATTTTTCAAAGACTACAAATTCTCGTACTATTAATTTATCCCAAATTGCACTCGAAATCATGTGATTACCTACCGTAAAATTCTGGTTATAACCCCCCCCCCCCTCCCCCCCCCCGATATAAGCCCCCCTCTGGTGGATGACAGTACGGAACAGGGCTAAATGTTGCTTTATTATGACTTTTTACCTAAAAAATGTATTTCGATCAACACTGCCGTGGCTCGTTTCGAAACGTTTTTTTTTATTATTCCGCTTATAAGCTCCCCTGGATATAAGCCCCTCCGCTTTAAGCCCACCCAAAACCCCTTACGAAGTTGTATAAGCCCAAGGCTTATAACCGGAATTTTACGGTATACTAATATGAATAACATAATGAAACAGCATACCGTGCTAATTCATGGCTAATAGGTTCGATTATACGTTACTATGAAACTAAAAAATTAAGTCACTCATGTGATATAAACAGTGGGTCGCACACAAAAACCACGGTTATACAACTGGATGTGCCTCGTATGGGACGTTCGGCATGTTTGAAAGTTGGCAAAAAATCAATGCAAATTAAACTTGATCACGTTGTTTTTCAATAATCTAAATACCATTGCACAAAACAGTCTAATTGACCTCAGGGGCACCGTACGACTGAGTGGCAAATCTTATCTATTGTGTCGTGAGGTCTGGAATTAACAATCTCAGATAAAACCCAGGAAACTCGCATTATTATCATGATTAAAATATTAATATTGCCTTAATCACGATCTTCGGATATACATCAGAGTTGCGAAGAACAACTTCATCGCCATGTAGAAGCCAGCGGTTCGCTACGATTTTTAGCAGTGGATACGTGACGGTCCTTCAGCCTTGAAATATCGCCTGTCACCTTTAGTTACGATCGCGCGTGTTTGGAGATCTTGTTACCCAAGAAGCGATAAGAGGATCGGGGGAGGGGCCGTGGGCGGGACTTCAATAGGTTGAAGCCTACCACTGGATAGGGACAAAATCGGACAGGGTTTATCGAGGTCTCCTTAGGCTTTTTTCAAACAGTAATGTTATGTAACGTTGTCATGCAGCGAGCATCACGAAATCCCTGGCGCCCACAGTTCAAAGAAGCGTCTATAATTCATGGCGAGCAAATCGAGAAAGTGAATGTTCCACCGGAACAAAAAAATACTTTTACGAAATTAACGACAGAGTTTTCTGTCCTAGCTGAATGAAAAGTTCCAAAGAAGGACATGAATATGACGCAGTTACCCCAGTCACCCTCCCCCTACGACCCGGCTTCCCGCCAGCGTAACTGATATACACAAGATTGCCATATCAACTACTGACATGACAATGTCTGGTGACGTTGCACACAAGTGATCTACTCTAAGGCCTTTTTCGCCATTTGTTGTTGTTGTTTGTGTTCACAACAACACATATTTCAACTAAATTTCTTCAGACCAAGTTGCTTTCTGTCCGATCTCAATCCTAGACGATTAACTAAAAGTAATTAGGACTCAAAGTGATACCATGGGTCGAGGTAGGAACGGACAAGGCCATCGCATACGCTCTTGCTGTGGAGCCGTTTTACGCCGACTTCGCCAAGACATCCTGCTTGTTCTTCTCATTTTTGGAGTTGTCATCGGCTTCGTTATCGGTGCAGCAGTAAACGAGTCGGTCCGCGCTATCAAGAATCCAGAAGAGAAAGCAACGACCATCATGCTGATCGGATTTCCAGGCGAGCTCTTTATGAACATGCTGAAGCTGTTAATTCTGCCGCTTATCGTGGCGAGCTTGGTAACAGCGCTTGCCACTTTGGACTCTAAAGCGACTGGAAAAATCGGCCGTCGAACTGTTCTTTACTATCTCGGAACTATGCTGATTGCTGTGTTGCTTGGAATAGTCTTGGTTGTCGCTATTCGCCCGGGCGAGCGAAGCAGACCCGACAACGCGGGAGAAAAAACGAACGCGAGAAAATATCGAGGACTTGATTCACTTCTCGATTTGTTGAGGTAAATGCTAATTTAAACCTTCTTAGATTCACTTATTACTGTAAATCTAAACTGATAATGGAACAATTTTAAGATATAATTATGCTACATAATAGTCAATAGCGTCTTATAAAGCAAAGTTTTACTGAACGCTATGTGAAAGATATACACATTACTGATTGCGTAGCTGTAGTTGATTTCTGATAAGAATGTGGCTGCCATGCATGATAGCGCATTGCAACATTACTTCCTTATTGTTTTGATAGTACAAAAACGGAATTCATCTGGCTAGCGTGACTGAGGAAATAAAAACAAATAACATCAAACAATAATATCAGAATATTTTCTTCGCGAGAAGGAAATATATATTATCTCGTAGTATCTTGTAATGTTTTGCATAGCGATATACAAGTTGAATTTATATACTAACTGGCATCCTTATATGCTTAGAAAAGGACAAATATTTCTAACTTCCTGTGATAATGAACAATATTACCTGGTTCATGTTTCAAACTTGTAAAGAGTCAGGGATAGTTCGTTTCGGAATGTTTGTGTGACATATGTAACAAGTCACACAAAGTATACTGTACCTGAGGCTTTGGCTGATACAACATAACCCTGATTTACATGTGAATGTTCACTTAATCAGCTTTAATTCATTTTGTACAGTGCTTTTTGGTTAGTTGCTTTTGCGACAAACTTTGCAAATGTTCGACCAAAAAGCTGCATGCTGATCTGCTGGTCAACTGTCACATTCATTAACTTTACTATGACAGCGTCATTTTCAACCTTTGCAACAGAACACAGCAGAATACGCGATTCGTGCTTGCGTGCTTTCCGTCTACCTTGTCAAGCATGCAAGCCACCCTCTTGTAAGATCACTTAACTTCTGCAGGAGTGTAACCTACTGATTGATTGGCATTCAATAGGTTAATCACGCGAAACGCAATTAAAATTGAGAACGGCATCTTTTGAGTGTCTAGCATTTGACATATTTTATTGACAGCTCGAGAAGCTCTTTCTAAAAGCGTATTCTTCTATTTTGTATGGTGTGGGAGAATGCAGGAAATGCCAGCGCTAATTTCAAACTTGTCTTCCAAAAAAGAGACATTCAAGCAATTGTTCGCTCACTTGGCAACCATGTTTGTTAGAGAGTGTGGCTGTTTACCATATTACACAGGGAAGACTAGTTGGTTCCCGGTTTGGCCAAATGATTAGAAAAGCCCTCGAACGGAATTTGGTATGCCATTTAGCGTGCTTTTGTCGGATCGGCAGAAACTGAGCTGAGTAGCCGGCGAATAAGGGGGACGTATACTTGCCCCAAGTATCTCGCGTTTTTTTTTTCTTTGGGTCAATAGAGTTGCTTGAGTAAGATCGCTTTGAAATCACGCGCGACAGACCGCATTTTCGTGAGTAAAATCGCTTTGAAATAGCGCACGAGAGACCGCGCGGAAGTTTGCCCGTGTGTAGCGCACAAAATCGAGGAATGGCCCGGAACGAGCGACTTGTGTCACTTGCAGGAAATCTATTTTCGCTGACGTTTTTTGCCGCGAAAAAGTGCATCATTTCGCGTGCACTGAATTGGTTGCTTTTATCGTATTGACATCAGTTTCGTGTGCCGTGTGCAATTTTTGCGCCGGCGCCGTGGCGTGTGTTAAAATTGTGATTTTATCCGCTTTGAGAAAACCAATTCTCTCGAACTCATAACTGAGAGCCGCAGTCACGGAATATATAAAATAGGTGTATGGTGAATCTTTTCCATGCTAAAGTAGCAAACCGGCAAAATTGAAAAAGCAACCGCGTCTCGCAAGCAGAGCGCGCGCGTTCAGTTCGCGGGCAACACCATGATTGGTAGCCATAAAAGTTAGTCGGATGGCGTCACTGGTGGAAAAATCCACCGGTGACGCCACATTTCAGAATTCGCGCGTTGCAGGTGAGACAAGTCGCTTGTTCCGCGATCCGCCGCCATTTTGTTTTTCATGCCCGCGCGCGTCCTCTAGATCCGTATCCAGGGGTCACCTACGCATCAAATGAGCCAGGGTACGTTGAACTCGCGAAAGGCCTGGAACTAGGAAATAAAAGCACGTGGTGAGAACCGTTTATTTTTAGAATTTTTCCGTTCGATCGAACCAACAAAAGCTTTACCATTTACGTCTCAAAGGAAATATTCGGAAATTTTGGTAAATGTAAAGGTCCTGTTTTAGCTTTATTTAAATTTAATGACTTTTTGTGGTCATTGCAATATTTATATTTTTGATTCCAAACTGTTTTGATCTATGAACTTTTTTACTTTAATCTGCCTATTTTGTCACAGGAGCTGCTTTCCAGTAAACATCGTGGAAGCGTCTTTCATACAGGTTAGTTATAATTGGTTTACGACAAAAACGTTTAAAGTCTACGTAAGTAAAGAAATTTGAAAGGACTCTTTTAAGGTGGCCCGCGGCTATTTTTTGGGAACGGAGGTGCTCTTTTCTAAATCGAGTTTTCGGCATGTAAATCTCAACCGATTTTTCTGATTTTTGGTAGTCGAAATAACAAATGTTCAAATTTTATAAAGCTTTAAATTATAGGGCAAACACGGCAAACGATCACGAGATATTAGCGCTTTTAAAAATATATATTTATCAAAAAAACGCGAATATTTTCCAAACGCGACGATAGATTTTTTTCTAAGTAATGTCAACTAGTTCAAATTATCCAAGTTTTAATGTGAGCAAGTTTCAACAAAATCGGCTGGGTAGAAATTGCTACACAGTTGACTGTTGAATTTTTGCTTCAAAATATTATGCTTGTGTATAATTGGGAGCTGTTACAACAAAGTTTAAGTAATGCTAAGATCCAATGAATTATTTGAAAGCTTAATGCCAGCTAAAACGTTGCTTAAAAGTATGGAAAGATCGGAAACTCCTAGAAAAAGTTGTAAACGAATGAAGAGGAAGAGGTTTACGATGCGTAAATTGTGAATTTTAAAATATTCATTTTTTTCGAATTAAAAAAAATCTACTGACTTTTTTTCTTTTATTTTTAAGTACGAGAAAATACAGCATGTATGCAAACGGCTTTATCTAGTTTCGTGTGTCTAATCTCGCTGAAACAAGTCGAATTTGCTCGCCAAGATGGCTAGTTCGCGTCTTCCATTTTGAAGCGCTTTAGAAACCCTCGCGTAACAGTAAATTATTCAAACTTGCGGCATTCTTAAGATTATTTAGCACGTGGAATTGAACATACCACGCCACATGCCCCATTCATTGCTAAATAAAATGCATGAATACAAAGCTCAGCCGCAATTTTATCCGTGGCATGTTTATTTCCAGGTGCTAAATAATCTTGAGAATGCGGCAAGTTTGAATAATTTACTGTAACAAGAGCATTTTCAAAGCGCTCCAAAATGGAAGACGAGAAGTAGCTATCTTGGCGAGCCACATTCGACGAGTTTCATCGAGACTAGACAAACGGAACTAGATAAAGTCGTTTGCATACATGCTGTATTTTCTCATACTTGAAAATAAAAGAAAAAAAATCGGTAGACTTTTTTTAATTCTAAAAAAAATGGATATTTTTAAATTCACAATTTACGCACCGTAAACTTCTTCTGCTTCATTTGTCTACAACTTTTGCTGGGAGTTTCCGATCTTTCCATACTTTTAAGCAACGTTTTAGCTGGCATTAAGCTTTCAAATAATCCATGGGATCTTAGCATTACTTAAACTTTGTTGTAACAGCTCCCAATTATACACAAGAATAATATTTTGAAGCAAAAATTCAACAGTCAACTGTGTAGCAATTTCTACCCAGCCGATTTTGTTGAAACTTGCTCACATTAAAACTTGGATAATTTGAACTAGTTGACATTACTTGGAAAAAAATCTATCGTCGCGTTTGGAAAATATTCGCGTTTTTTTCATAAATTGATTTTTTTAAAAACGCTAATACCTCGTGTTCGTTTATTTTCTTCGCCCTAAAGTTCAAAGCTTTATAAAATTTGAACATTTGTTATTTCGATTTCCAAAAATCAGAGAAATCGGTTAACGTTTACATGCCGAAAACTCGATTTAGAAAAGAGCACCTCCGTTCCCAGAAATAGCCGCGGGCCACCTTAAGTGTCAAAAAACTTGAATTTTTCAGACGTTTCGGGCTTAGCCCTTCTTCAGTGTTGTAGTCTGAAATGCCAATCACTACAACACTGAAGAAGGGCTAAGCCCGAAACGTCTGAAAAATTCAAATTTTTTGACACTTAAAAGAGTTTTTTCAAATTTCTTTACTATGATCCAAAGTGTCACGCATCATTGACTGCTTTTGATCCCACTAAAGTGTACTTACCCCGTCAATACATAGCAACCGAATCCAGCAGGAGAGTGGAGGGCAACGAGTACTTCACACAACCAGCCAATTAAACTTTGTGTTACTGAAGAAACGTAGCTAATAGTTTCAAAGCATCTAACTGAATTTCTAAGCAAAAAGGCCTAAGATGTTATTGCGGTCGTCAATAACATGCGAACTCTGAAATTCAAACATCTGCAGTCAAAAATCTAAGCGGGTCCTTTCAGGAAACAGAAGTTCACTTCAGCCAGGTCAAAAGGTCACGAATGTCGGTTGTGATTGGTAGACTTCGATCTATTTTGCTTTTTTTGGGGGGTTTTCAAGGTTCGTTTGCTGTTGCGATCACTTTGATTGACGGCAGCGAAAATTGCAATTGCTAGTTGAGTTTTAAACTTCAGAGTTCTCATGTTATTAAAAGGCGCAATAAAGAAAGCGAATGCAGCTTCTATAAAAATACACATCCATAATATATAAGTATCCACCTCATTACAGTAAAGGTAAACAGTAGAAGTAACAATAAAAGCATATGGGAAAACGCGTCTGCTAAAGCATTAAATTGGAATTCAGGAGTCTGGCATCGAAAATCTTTCTTGAATCACATAGCTTTCCTATAATAACTGTAACCGTATTGTAGTCAATTGTTGAGCGTTCAACAAAAATATAGTATTTTTCTACTCTTCCCAAATAGATTGACTTCCATTCCTTCCAGATATGATTAAATGGTTACCAAAACTGTACTTTTTATCATCATTATCATCATCATCATCATCATCAACATGATCATCATCATCATCATCATCATCATCATCCTCATCATTACTTTGATAGCCAATCAAATTGCAAGCTTATCACTTCTTTTATTATCATTAGAAAAGAACACGTTACAAGACAGTTTCTCCCGTTGTTGGTGAATACAACAAAACGATCAAAATTAACGGGACCGTAAACTATACAATGGCTGAAGAAGTGCTTGTTCCGGGATCGGACCTCGTTCCCGCGGGACTCGAAATAGCTGCCCGAAACATGAACGTTCTTGGTTTGGTGGTGTTTTCCATTGTGTTTGGACTCGTGTTGGGACGCGTCGGAGAGCGTGGGTTACCTGTGAAAGCATTTTTCGAGTCGCTCAATGAAATTATTATGGAAATGGTTTCCTTGGTCATGTGGTAAGAACGTAAGCGTATTTGAGTAACAGTCTTCTACATTAGAGTATTCACTCTTAATAGTCCCAAGTTGACACTTAAAATTTACAATTGACACCTTAGAACAAAGTCATAACTGTTTGTAAACTATATAAAATCATACCATATAAGAGGACTGCATTTATTTGAATGGCCACAAACTAGTCTTCGAATGACAGACTCAAATTAAAAGTATCAAATTTGATGTCGGGAGTAAAGAATGGACCCAAACTCACAAGAGGTAATGACCTACAATGTGCCAGAAATTGAGCATATTTTAGTTCATTGTACTGAGTAATATCTCATTGCCACATTCAATGGTCTTAGGATAGTTGTGTCAAATTTATTAACACTGAGTCCATTCATTTCCCGCCCTGCCAATAGGCGAAATTTGTCCCAAACCATTGACTCCTTTCTACCATTTTTTTAAGCGATGACGTCATAGAATGACGTCATCGGTTAATGCTGTAAAGTGGAAAAGTGATGGAATTTATGGAATTTTTGGTGTTACGGTGTGAGCGCGACTACTCCCTGAATTGAACCGAAGAGCATTGGGAACTAGGTGCATGGTTTGTGTTCCTGTTCTTGTCGTCGTGCGAGTGGACGGAATCTGTTGTCTGTTGCAATCGACCGATCTTTCTAGAACCGAATAGAATTTGGAACTAACTTCAGGGATAAACGTCAGTAGAAAAGAATTCAAGTAAAACTCAACAAGAAATCACGGCGTACAACTCAAAGCAAAATACTCCCGGGCAGTTAGAAAGGACCGATTCTATGTATAAACGAAAGACACAAATTATATTTGATGTGTTTTATTAGATTTAGTAAACAGAAATCTTTACATTTTTTAAAAGAAAAAGGCTAAACATTTTCAAGACAGCGTTTGACCTTGTATCTTATGTCGTCAGTATCGGATGTCGCGCTACAAGATAACACAGCTTTTGTCAAACAGTCATTCAAGACAGAAGTTGTTCAGGAATAAACGTCAGTAGAAAAGAAATCAAGTTTAACTCAACAAGAAAGCACTGCGTAGAACTTAAAGCAAAATACTCCCGGGCAGTTAGAAAGGACTAATTCTAAGTATAAGTGAAAGAGACTAATTATATTTGATGTGTTTTATAAGAGTTAGTAAACAGAAATCTTTAATTTTATTAAAAACAAAAGGGCTCAACAATTTCAAGACAGCGTTTGACCTTGTATAATATGTCGTCAGTATCAGATATCTCCCTGCAACATAACGCAACTTTTGTCGAACAATCATTAAACACAGAAGTTGTCAGCTATTTTTATTAACTTTCTTGAACTTTTCTGTCAAATTTCCTGAAAATTCTTAAAGACCCCTTGTGAAACGTCATCGCTTCTGCATGCATTGCGTGCCGTTTATCTTTCATTTGCTGTTCACCAGGATATCTCCCGTTGGAATTTGCAGTTTAATAGCAGCCAAGCTAGCGGGCATGGGTCACATTGGTCAAGCTTTCGAGATGCTGGGCTACGTCATGGGTACTGCAATTGCCGGTTTGTTCATTCACGGCGTGATCGTTCTCCCACTTGTCTATTTTGTGTTTACGAGGAAAAACCCGATTATATACATTAAAAACCTATCCGATGCCATAGCAACAGCGTACGGCACGGACTCCAGGTTAGTAAAAAAAGAAACACTGCTTTCTTTTGGAATTGTCTGTGCACTGCCGCTGTCGACAGCCTGAATGTATTCAGCCCGTCAGAGACAGTGTTTGATTTCTAAATGATTTAATGATTTCCAAAGATGGAGAATATAGTTGATAATACGATACCCAGTGGGGTAAATTCAGGTGTTTAGAGATTTGCGGATGAGACACTACAGGACACTACCTCGATTGTTTGATGTACCTTCTCAATAAAAAGTAAAAGTAACCTTTGATTATTTGGAGCACATTTCCAACCCACTTATATGAAGCTAGTAAATGGTCTTGCACACCATGAGCTCTCGTAGCTCAGTGGATAGAGCGCCCGCCCGGTGTTCAATTCCAGTAGGGGACTCAGATTTTTTTTTTAATCGATTCAAGCCATCGAGGACAGTCTTCTGCGAGGGAGCAGTGAGGCGTGGTCCTTGGCCCTCTCAATATATTAGTACATTACAGCAAAGCACAGCCCCAGAGGTGTCTTTTAGGAGAAGTTTAGTTCAAGTGATAAAGTAGATTATTAATTGGTTCGCGTACCAGTAATAATCATATCTATTATTGAAATCATTATTTAGCGCGGCCACGTTGCCGACTACCATAAAATGTTCGGAGCAGTACAACAACGTCGACAAGCGTATCAGCCGTTTTGTTCTTCCACTTGGAGCCACCGTCAACATGGATGGAACGGCGCTGTACGAAGGTGTGTGCGCTCTATGGATCGCACAGCTTCATGATATTAGTCTTGGGCCTGGAAAGGTCATCACAGTCGTGTAAGTATGGCGTAGCAGGCAAACTACAACAACACCTTTCTGTTAATTAACACTAGGCATACGTACAACGGGGAAGGCGCAAACAATCATAATGAAAATAACGAAGAGTACGAGCGGTGACGATGACGCTGACGATAGCGATGACAAAGACGACGAAAATGGCGACAACCATGTTGGTGACAATAGCGATGAAATAATCGCTTTATAAAAGCACTTAAGACGGAATCCACCAGGAAGTCGAGTAATATTTATTTAAGTTGGACAAAAATCGAGTACCAGAATAATTTAAATCCTATTGCGTCATTTTCTACCCTAAAAGGTAAGTAATGTAAGTAATTATCCTTCATAACATCAACAACAATTTCTTATCAGAGTCTTAGAAAATGAATTTCAAAGTTCACAAGCTATAGGCAAATTCTCACGTGCAGCCCTTTTGTAAAATCGTCTTTAAGCGATTCAGTGGAATTCAGCAGAACTTCGAAATTAAATTTTGTTTTCGGTGTTTGGTGTTGTTAGAAAAGATTTCTTTTGATAAGATATTTGAAGCAGTAACACAAAAGTTTGCAATAAGTTGTAAATAATTTTGGTACAACAATTTCTTATCAGAGCGTGAGAAAATGAAATTCAAAGTTCACAAGCTATAGGCAAAAGCTCACGTCTTTTAAGCGATTTAGTGGAATTCAGCCATTTTGTAAAATCGTCTTAAGCGATTCAGTGGAATTCAGTGAAATTTCAGAATTGGTTTTCGATGTTTGGTGTTGTTAGAAAAGATTTCTTTTGATAAGATATTTGAAGCAGTAACACAAAAGCTTGCAATAAGGTGTAAATAATTTTGGTACATAATTTTGTCCAATAACTACTCGAAGTCCTGGCGGATTCCGTCTTAACCCATTTCCCCAAATGTCCAGTTGACTCATTTGATGTTTAACACAAAAGTTGTTCAAACACAGAAAAAACACGTCAGTGCATATTCATGGCGTACTTCAGTTTTCCTAAAAATGGCACTGAACTCACATCACAGGTTGATATGATGTCCATGTTACTTTGCATTGCACGTGACCTTACAAGCAGTAAATGAGGCAAAGAAAAAATATAGTAAAAGTCCTAATAGAGTAAAAGTCCTTTTAAAAAATCAATCAGGAGATGATCTCGATAAGCGAGTCTAATGTGTCTTGTTTCACCAGTCAGGGAGTGATCGGCTGTTAACGTATTTATCTATCAGGTGTTGGCTACTTAATGTGAAATGGCATTATTTTCTTTGCCAGGGTGACCGCCATGGCAGCAGCTGTAGGTGCGGCTGCAATCCCATCCGCAGGCCTGGTTACCATGTTGCTTGTGCTGGAAGCTGTCAATCTTCCGCTTGACGATGTGGCATTGCTTTGGGCCGTTGACTGGTTCATGTAAGGAAAACACTTCAATGTTTTTCTTACATTCTTGTATTGCTGCTGTTGCTGTTGTTGTTATTGTTGTTGTTGTTGTTGTCATGGTTATTGCTGCTGTTGTAGTTTTGTTGTAATAGTCCTTGTCATTGTCGTTGTCACTGTCATTGTTTCTTTCTTTACTTACAGATGTTTTCTTTAACGAATTTTGCTTGATCAATTCAAAAAGTAAATAAATTTAAGGTCACAGTGGGTTTAAGTTAAACAACAAAAAGCCATGCTCTGACCATACACATTTACGCCGTAAGCTCTATCCAATTTGCCGGCTCCTCAAGTTATCTAGTTCATAAAAAAATATGAAATATTTGATAGAGAAAATTGAATTTTGGTAGAGATTTTGAATGAATAAACTTTCTGCTGGCGTTGAGGATTTTGTTTCTTGGTTGGAATTCTTGTAAAACAAACCCAAAACATATTCAGTTTAATGGTATATTCAAATAGTTTGACAAATCTGGTTGTGTTTTGTTATTTTGATTGGATGTCGTTTCCTTCCTTTGGAATCTTTTTTGTTTGTTGTTGTTGTTGTTGTTGTTGTTGTCACGGGTGTTAGAAAGGCCAAAATCGATGTTGAAGATGATAAAAGAGACATGAAATGTAATCATGAAAGGAAATGAACTTGCCATACAATATAAAAAAATTGCAGCATTTCACTGACAAATGGCTTGCTGAGCAGTTATAATCTTGCGGAATAGCTGGTAAGACGCATAGTACATAATTATGTTTAAACGGATATTCTACAAGCAAGTACGCCAGGTTTTAAATGTAGTAGCAGTGGCGGATCTAGACCTTCCGCTAAGAGGTGGCCCGCTTGACTATAAATGTTGAATTCTGCAAAGATAATTCCGGAACTTTAAAGAAAATGCGCTATTTCCGAAAAAATAAGGCGGGGACGCGGGGCCCCCGGGCCCCTCCCCTGGATCCGCCAATGAATAGAACCACAGTACAACAATTAAGTGACAGTATGAATGTTTATAGCAGTTTCTTTTGAATCTTTTCCAAGAATTTCAAATCGACAAGCAAAATGAAACTTTGTTCTTCCGACAATGTCGTCAAAGTCAGTTTTCTCCACTGCATATGATTCGCATACCAAATTTTAAATAAAGTATACAATTGGAGGAACCGCCAAAACTTTACATTCTTGTCAACAAACTTAAATTACCGGTAAGAGCAGCCACGCATTTGTGTTGTAAAAAAGGCTTAAAATCAACGAATCCATGTACGTTTGCTTTATTTTATTTACAAAAGACGGAAAACTTAGACTGAATTTATCTATACACCGTAAAATCAGTGGTTGAATTAGAATAATTGGAACATTCGATAAATATTGAAACAAAGCTAGAGTAACAAGTTAACTTTGTTATGAATTATAAATACTCCATATCAGGCCTTACCCTCTCGGTCTCGCATCGTTGACTCCTGTTGTGTCCTCTCTGAAATCATAAAAAGGAATAACTTGCGTCGGGATGTCCTGTTTTTGTCTCACTTGTTCAGTTAAGCCAACAATCTCCACTAAAAAGTGTTCCGCGAAGCAAACAACAAACCAGACTATACTGGCTCGATTTGAAGTCGTGTGCTTGCTTTCCGAGCGTTTTAATTTGATTATTCACTGGCAATTCTACGGCGAGAAACCTTCGAAATACATGAAACTTCAGATCTTTCATGCTTTATAAACGATTACTACAACATGTGGCGGCACAGTCCCTTTGTGAGAGCTATTTGCTGCTGCAGTGCCAGGAAAACGCCCGCCACATTTTAATTTGGTGCCCCTTGGCCTCGCTTTCATGTGACTTCCGGCTTACGGCGTAAATGTGTATCTTGGTCTGTCTAAGGTAAAAAAAAATCATTTAACTTAGGGATGATGGATCAATGAGACATACCCTCGAAACGACACCAGAGTGTATGTAATTTTAAATGGCGTATAATTCAACGTAGCAGCTACAAGTCAACTCAAGCACTAACTGCTACAGGTTTTAAATCTTTAAAATAAACATTTTTTTTTTATTCTGGACTGTTTACAATTGTAGTTACTTTTGTTCATTGTTGGTTTAATGTCACCTGTTTATGGCTGTATGTCTTGATAAAGGTTTATATTGAGGTTTCTTCCTAGTCAAAAACAAAGACGTATTATCAAGAGTAAGTCGACTCTAAGCCATTTATTTTCTTTCTCAAGGGATCGCTTCCGTACTGTGGTAAATGTTCTTGGAGATGCAATTGGCGCCGGAATAGTAGAGCACTTGTCACGTGATGAGCTAGAGGCAGCTGACAAATCAAAGATGGAAGAAGGCGAAGGACAAGTTGAAGGTGACGCCATTGAATTGGTTGATAAACCTGCTGCAGAAGGGCGCTACACACCCAAGGATCCGGATCATATTGTGTCTAACCCTTAAATGCCGACAACTAGTTACAATACTATAAAAATGGGTATTATTATAAAGCTTTAATATGTAAAACTTCTATACAGCTTTAATCGGCGTTATAAGGCCAAGTCCCAAGTTAGAAAAAAATGATTGTCATAAGTAAATGGTACCCATTTCAGTTAACAATTTATTTCACAGCCGGCAAACTCTATAGAGTGTCCTTTATGAACAAAGAGTCAACGAGGTACATGCGCAGCTACTATGAACTCATCTCTTTTTATTATAAAAAAAGTTTTTAGTTGAAACTTTCATAGGCTCTGGAGAAAAATTATAAAATTTAATGTATTTCATGCGAGGTTCCCTAACATAAATGAAGAGGAATTCCTCCTTTCAATTCTTGAATTACGACAACACTGAAGCAAGCTAAGGAAGCATTGCGTATGGACTCACTATTTTAAAGGGGGACTATCACGAGAGTTCGTCTAACCTTTTTCTTAGAACTATGCTTTATTATATGGCTACAATAGTACGCGCGCTCTGATTGGCTGATGAGCGGGCAAGATTTTCTTGTAATGACCGGGCATTATGAAAATTTTTCTTGCCTTAGCTTTTTATAACATTTTAACGGTCAAACACTTGTAAACACAGGTCAGTTTGTTTTGTGAAAATTAAAGTGGCTAAATTCGCCCTTGATCTTGGCGTAATGAAGAGAAAAAAATGCTTCATTGTCAAAGAAACCGTTTCTTCTGGTTTGAATCGCATGACCTCGAATGACCTCTTGCGCGCGCAAGCGGATATTGAAAAACGTTTCCCTTTTTCAGCGCTAAAAAGGCCATATAATAAATAACTTATTAACGTCGTCCGTTCAGTCTTTATAGGGAAATCTCAGACCTCGGCCTTGATGTATTGACCTCGCTGTCGCTCGGTCAATACATCAAGGCCTCAGTCTGAGATTTCCCTGTAATGACCTCACTCTCGGTTAATAAGTAGCATATAATTATAAAGGTGCACTCGGCCTGCATGACGTTTTCGAGTTTTACTCTTTGCTACCCATCCGTAGCCACAGCAGTTTTATATCATTTTCGCAGCCAGTACAGTGCGTTTTAGCAGAGCCAGGAAACTGTAAGTGGACAACACCTTCATTGAGGGGGACATTGGGGGCTGCTGAACACCGCATTAGCGAAATTTTGGCAAAATTCGGCAAATATCGCAATTTATTATCCAACACTGCTTCATAGAGTACAAATAACGCCCAAAGCGAGTACAAATATCACATGATATTTGTACTCCAGAGAACTGGTTAGACAGGTTTTTGACGTGTTCTCGTGCTCTTGACCAATCAGTTAGCTGGATATCCTGCGCCAATTCCGTTCCGCTTCTCATACTTCTGTCACGCATTCGCGGCAAATAAATATCAGCGAAATTCGCCCGCTTTGAATAGTTTGACATAACATTTTGGCTTGTCGGATAATAAATCTCTTATTAGACGTTTTGTTGTGTAGTATCGCCGAGAATTTTTACTCGTTGTTTGTATTTTGACTCGCCCTACGGGCTCGTCAAAATACGGCACAACTCGTAAAAATACTCGGCGATACTACACAACAAAACGTCTAATAAGATATATATATATATATATATATATATATATATATATATATATATATATATATATATATATATATATATATATATATATATATATATATATATACCGCAAATAAATTTGGAAAATACCGCAGTGTCATAGAAAGCCAATATAGCAGGCGGATTCATTGAAGAGAGGGCAACTGATAGAGGCAAAAACGAGCGATGGGACTGTGGAAATAATGACACGTCTTTAAAGTGGTTGTTAAAACAGTCAAATCGTAGATTGAAATGTGTGACAAAATTAACCTGTTTAAGGTTGCTTCCGAACGACCAGGAACGGCTAAAAATGGTCAGAAAGAAGTGAGGAATAGAAGTGAGGAATACGTTTTTATATCGACCAAAACGCATCCCGCAGGTTTGGAGAATACCGCAATTCAAGATTAAAAATACTGAAATACCACATAAAAAAGGCAATACCGCAAACCCCAATGTCCCTCTCTTCACTGGATTTACACTAGAGAAGCACTAAATCTTGGTGAGACTGCCCCTTTAAGCCTTAAAAAGGTACACTATCGTAAAATATAGCTGTAGCAGCGATTGATGGAGTTGGAGCAGTTTTCCTGCCTAAGGATATTCAGTGGTTTTCGAAAAGCTACAAGTGATATTGTTTCTAAGAGACGCGTTATACCTCAGGAATTGCTTCTGATATTTTATTTAGCTAACTGCAGCCGAACGCAGTGATAGCTTGAAATCAGTGTTAGATATACTTTTAGAAAATCGACGATAACTATTAGAGAACAGTGGAGTAAACATAGAAATTTTTATAAAAGGTTCTTGGGGATATCATTGTGGTCTGGATGTATTCGCCATGGCTATTTCATATTCGATACGAAGTCCTTAGCAGATGAGTACGTTATTTCATACGCGTTTATATTAAGGGACACTTTTTGGCCATCTCACATCCAATCTGACACATTGCGACATCTTCATTGGATGGCGAAAACTACGCATGCTACCCTTTCCAGTCACTCATCAGGATACCGAAATGAGTGGTCGTTCATCGGTTACACAAGAGAATACTGGTGCGAGTTTTAGAACCAGGAAGAACTCACACCAGTATCACTAGTTCTCGGTACGACATTTTGTGGCGGTATCATATAAATGAATGCATATAGTTACCAGAGGGAAACGGAATGAACTCCTCTAGATATGAAAGTAATCACTATATAAAATCGTTTGGCCACCCCCTTCATCGATGTGACAAAACTATATATGCATATTATGAAACTTTTGATCTTTATTGCACCATTTTGAAATCAGTGGCGATACTTGCAATCTGATTGGCTCTCAGCAGTGCGATTTGCTTACAAATTTTACTATTCAGTTTTTGCTCTAAAAAGCATCTTTTTCCCAGCCAAGGAGAAAGGGACACTAAAACCGAACAACCAATCAAACTTCGAGGTTTGCTTAATTACAGGAAAATGCAGTGCGATTTACTCACGAATCGTGTTTTTATTTTTGCTTCAAATGGCAATTTTGTTTTTCATTTACTGGAACAAGAAAATATTGGTGCTGACTAAAATCCTATATTTGGGCGATTAAGTTGTGCGACTTCAAAATGGAAGTAATAAAGACGTTAGTTGCAATTGAACTGCGTGCCATGCAATTTCAGTCAGAAATCATACTTTTGATTCCACTGATCTATCGCGCGCTGCGCGTATGATTTCAGACCAAATTGCACTCCACTCAGTTAAGTTACTAGCATTATTAATCTGCTTGAAACTCGTGTGTTTGATTGTGTTTCCCAACCTATCCACTAAAAATATAAATCATAATATAGATTGCTGCTGGTGACTGATTACCTAACATAGCCAATAATTAAGTAAATGAGTTTCAGAATCAATTGTCACTTCTTTTCAAAACAGTAAGATATTGGCCGAACCGAGAGCGTAGTTTTATTACTGTCAGGTTTGTGTTTTGTCAGTTGCTTCAAATTTTTACAAAAAATTCAACAATTTCTTGTAAGTGCTTCCCAGCAGGGATCTATTTTTTTTTTTAAATGCATGAAAAATGGTCACAACTTTAAAAATATAAACATAACTGCAATAGCCAGTGAGTTTAAGATATATATATCAACGTAAAAGACTCAATTCTGATACTGATACAGGCTTCGGTAGCTGGTTCATTTCCTTCGTGGCAATTGAATTATTGGTACGTCGAGAAAAAGCCTGGAAAAGCGACTGTTCTTCGAAAACGAATTTTACGCCAGTAAAGAATAAACTGTAAAATATGAATCACTACCTGAAAATTGCTAAAAAGCAACTTGCACGCCATCTTTTTGTCAGTTCGAGAAAACTGAAGGCGGTAGTTAGTTCGTAATAAGTATCCTTAATCTAGTGTGGTATTAGTTTTGTCTACTGTAAAAAAACCATTTTGCTCTATTTTCAGTCTTTGTTACTTGCATAATAAGAATTTAACTGTAGCAAGTTACAAGGAACATTTCACCTTGCCAAGACTGGAACTTTGCTGCAACATAATTCCTAAGTTACATTGGTATTTTTACGAGTTGTTTTCTTCCAAACTCAAAGGTGAAAAAAAAAAACAATAGTATGACCATAGCGTGTATCAGTAAATCATTATGTAAAGGACTAAAATAAATGTGTGGACGCAATTTTCTTCAGTCTGTTTGTCTCACGTTTCAATGCAAGGTACTTTTAAAACACATCACGCCTACCAAATTAAAGAACACGGAAATAATGCAATGAGCCAAATGGGACACGAAGAAAAATGTGAAATCCGTCAGTGCCAAAAGCAAGGAAACACACGTAAAGCAAGTCGCAGTCGGTTTAGTTTTTGTTCCTGATTGACAGGAAAAACAAAGTTTTCTTTAATTCTTTTGAGTATGCTGCACGATCTGTTATCACTGCAGAACAGTTTATTTTTTTAAGCAGAAACTGAAAATGACGAACAAGCTCGAACTCAAGATGAGGAACAGACAGGAACTCAAAAAGGCGAACCAGCACTGAGCAGGAACACAAGCTGACGAATAAGCGGGAACTTAAAACGATGAACATGTTAGACCTCAAAATGTCGAACAAGCAGGAATTCAAAATTGCAAACATGCAGGGATTAAAAATAAATTCTTTCATAAATTCTTCTACCAAAGGATTGGCCTTCAAACTCCAGGATAACGGCAGATGTTTTGCATACTTCAATGAACATTGACGAACGATTCTGTATAGGGCGCATTCTGGCATATACATTATACGAAGTTCCATTTGTTTATCACTTATTGTGCAAGTCTTGAATATTTTAGGATCCCATGGCTTTACGATTGCGCATTCAAGGCTGGAATACGCTTGGATATACTTGCGTAGTGAAAGTGATGCTTGTTGCGAAATTTAAATAAAACTCTTCAATGATTCCAAATCGGGCGTGGATCACTGAGACCCTTAAATAATACCTTGAGTGCTTCGATTCCCATTTACACAGGGAAACCAGTTTTCCCGGTGAAAAATCAAATGGAACAGTCTCCCAGTGGAAAAGTTTCGGAAAAAATTGAATATTTTCAAAGGTTTTTTTCTCTGAGTGTTACTGTACCATATTGCTTTTCTGCACTTTGCTTCTCGATGAAGAACGCGGCTGTTCTGATGGGAATTGTACTGTTTCATTTGCCGGAAAATTGTCACCGGTTTTTCCACACAGATGGAAATTAAAGCGCTCTATTTTTCATGCCTGATTCCAGACAAACAACTCAACTCAACGTTTCTTTTATTTGTTAAAGGGCATCCTTATAAGAGACCTTGACGGCTAAAGATATAAATTTTGGCGTTATTTTGAATCGATTTCAGAAACAACGCGGTATTTATGTCTCGGTCCGTTTATTGACATACCGTTAAATTAGTGGTAGGCAACTTAACCCATGAACAATATAATCTTAAACATCAAAAGGGAGATACAACCTTACTTTGCGGAAATCAATCAAACCATGGCTTTAGATAACAACTTTTGGAAGACGCGTGGAAACAACTTGAAACGTTAAGCCTTAATTTTCTGTTAAAATCCCCTTTAAGATTTTACGGGAAATCTGATTCGCGTAAAATTTGTTTTTCTGTTTATCGCTGCCACGGAAATATCGATTACCCCAAAAATATATAGAATTGGTCTCCTGCTGGGCGATGGTGCAATTTGTTAATCACTTCTATGGTAAGCCTGGAAAGTATAATTAGAAAGCGAATTGCACTCTTCTCAGTCCTCATTATCACTATTCATAGCCTCGAGACTGATGTATTTTGTAACTCTTAAATGAAATTCAATCAGCTGCAAAACATGTACATGTTAATTAAGAGTGTCTGCGTTTGATTGCGGATGACATTCTTATGAGTTATTTTCCTGACGGCAGAAATCGAAAAAGGGCCGCGGAACATTAAAAATTTAACAAAAACTACACACAATACAAGTGGTTCTAAAGAAACGTCGATAACAATTGGGTGCTTCGATCAGTAAAGCTACAGAAAAACGTTTCAGGATTTATTTTGTAAAATAGTGCTTTTACTAAAAAAAAATGCCCTATACAAACTTTTACTTGCAATCAGTACTTTTCATTCGTAAATCGACATGCTTTTTGAATTAAATATTCATGGAAACATACTGTCAATAATTGTTATGCTAACCCGGCGAGCTCACCAGTTGTGACAGTAGTTTCAGCTTAATTTAAACGTACATGACAAAACTTGAAAAACATTGCCGGCGACAAATATAGCCGACCGTTTTGACGATTTAAATCAGTGTCTCAAAGGTATACTTGAAAAGGAGCTCATTACTTTATATAAGATTGCAGCGCCAACGTTTCTTTCAAAGCCATTTTATGAGAACTGAAGGTAAGACACATTGTGTTGGTGGGACGTTAGGGGGGAAAGCAGAGCTTTCCACGCTAAGCAACAGACACCAAGAGCTTACAGTGCATGGCTTTATTGTTTAATTTCAACTGCTGCTACTAATGCTGCTTCTATTTCTACTGCTACTTATACAAATTTGAAGGTTTATTAATCATATAGCTAAATTATTGACATGTTTGGGTTACGAAATTCGCCTGAAGACTTTGAAAGAGGGAGCGGCGATGGCGCAGTCAGAGCGCTCGCCTGCCATCAAAGTGGCTCGGGTCCCGGCGTCATATGTGGGCTGCGTTCGTTTGTTGTTGGTCTTCGTCCTTGCTCAGTCCACGACATTGTTGATAGTATTCGCGTCATGAGCTCTTTTCACTTCAAATGCGATGATTTTACTAATTAGTTTTCTAACAATTTTTTGCTTTATTTTCTTTGGAGAAAACAAGAAAATGCTTAGCTTCTTTGTAAATTATGGTGTTGTTGAAAGCTCATTTTATTCCTTTAAATGTTCTACCCGTACCTTTAATATGGACAATATGAGTAAGTAGTGAGTTATATTTCGCGACGCTGGTAACCTCTCACCGTATGGTTTTACAAAGAGATGCAAAGTTGTCAAGATTGTGAATCAATTTTGTTAATTACTTCTATTTGGTTTCGACTTGGCACTGCGCTACAGGTATGGAAAAGAGATAATTAACTCAGTGAAATTTAAAGTGCTGGAAAATAGCCCAATAATTTTCTTTTGAATGTGATCCCAAGAAAGGTATTCGGAGAACACACACACAATCTCCCAATGAGATCACCGTCCACCGACTGCTTAGTCGAAGAACAATCCCATTCAAAGTACAGCTCATGCGGTTAGGTCATTGTTATATTTTATCACGAGCAATAATTAGCGATTGAATAATTTATTTTTACGTATTTGAGGAGATAAGCAAAACATAAAAATTAAGAAAGTAAAAAGTTCGGAAGCCTTCAAGCTTTTGCTACCTTGGGAATATCCCTTATGAGCGTGGGTATTCTTCAAATGTTTTTCGGTCACCTTTGGAGTAAATCCCGAATATTTCCGAGGGTGCTTTAGCAATTCTTATTAGACTTCGAGTAATTTTCGAGAGGTTTCGGAAATCTTCCTAATTTTCTGAAAAATTAGTTGTGTGTAGCAGAATTTTGAGAACAGGCTTTGTTGAGAAATGTTGTTATAGAAAATATCAAGAAGCACATCCACTGGTGGCAAACAAAATGTACCTCCCGTGGGATACAATTTCAGCCACTACCTGTTTTTGTGACCGCAGAATGCTATTTGGAACACTGCAGCTTATTCTCTTGTGATAACAGAAACGTTTGGTGCATGGAAAACAATTTTCCATGCTAACGGTTCTGTTATAAAATCTTATTATTAGCAATTCACATGAATTTGTCACAAGACGCGAGTCGACAGGTGGCTTACTGACGAACAAAATGTTAAAATTGCAATATAAATAAGAACTTTAGGTGAGATTTTGAATAGGAGCAATATTACTAAGCAGAAAACAATGTGTCATTTTTGAAATCTTTGTTATGCTAATAAGATCGCTCTTTATCGCATTTTACGTGGCAAAACGCAGGTATCATCAATCGACACAGCAAGATTCCAGTCCATCAGTTCCAAACAGGTATTTATTTCAACTTCACTAAAGTGATCATTACTTCAGCTAATAAACTATATTGCATGTTTTTATTTACTGCGTGTTTGCATTTGAAACGTAAAAGCCTATATCATATACGAATCCTCTGTATCAGATAAATTTTTCTCGACTTAGGGATACAAATTTCGTAATCAAACTTATAACAGCAGATAAAGTTTAACCGTACATTTTATTAAGTGCGTCGATACCAAAAAATAAATTAATTTGTTGGATCGGAATTGAAAGGTTTTTGCATTGTCATGTACCATCCTATATCGCCAGTGCAAATCTATTGAGTATGTCACGTAACATTCACTTTGAGAATAAACAATAAAGTTTTGCAAAAGAAAAACAAATATTAAAACACGAAGCCACGATTAGAAAGCTTCTAGGATCATGGGGAAGATCCCATCTATAGTCGTTCGTCTAATAATTTCCACAGAGACTAACACATTCGTTAATTCATTATCTTCATGTTACTGATGACGGTGATGAATACTTTTTATCACTTTCTTACAAAAAAGCAGCTTAATCACACTTAGAAAACAGCGGGCAATTATTTGTCACGTTGCGGGGCATTTTGTTTATGAAAACGTAAACGTGTCGAGAAACACAAGTCGAACGAGAACCGTGACAAGAGCTTTAACAGGTGTTATCTTATTTTGCATTTAGATGAAGTTGCACCAATAGCGGCAGGGTTCCATCCTCAGCTGCCGAGTGAGTCGAGTGAGTGCCGCGGTGCTCTTTAAAGTTTTGTAGTTTCGGCTGCGGTGCTTATTGGGGGGCTTATTCAGAAACGCAATGGACATTTTGCACAAGAAAATAGAGGAAGAAAGCCATCCCCTTGAAGAGGACGATCGTTACGTTAACGAAAATAAAGACATTTTATAATCAATATATCGGATGACGATATTTCGACTGGCTGACACTGACGGAGAGTTAGATTACATGTAACTTTGTTGCAAATGAAGGTGTCTTAAAATAACGATGGTGAAAAATAGTGCGGCTTTTATTTTATTAACAATGACGTAATTTAAGGTACATAAAACTAACGCGATTCTTTTTAATTCCCGTTAATAACATGCAATGTTGATATCCTACAATAAGGTATTATGTTTATCGTCAGAGGAATGATGTCCTGTCGCTTCAGGGCAGTGTATTACATCTCTTGCAGTGTTAGCTTCAATCCACAGTATTTCAGTCTACAATTAACAATCCGTAGAACAAATTAATGCAAGTTTTGCCATGATCCACGCAAAATAATAGAAAGCACACTTCAAATTTGATACAATATGAACGATACATACTATTTTAACTTCCAAACGAACTAATCTGGTACTTAACTTGTTGTCATTTTTAGAGCGACAATGGCCAATTGGCTACAAGTTGTCTTGGCTGTTGTCATCGGACTTAGTGCTTTACAATTCCAGGCTATTTTAGCTGAAGGTGAAGATGAAGACGAAGACAAGAAAGTCTACTATCCCGTAGATCTGTCTTATGCCTGGATCGAGAAGCCTCCATACACAACATCGCCTACAAATGAATCGCTCAACAACGAATTCCATGGAATGATTCGAGACGCACTGTATCGGTACATATCATGGGATTGCGGCTATGCTATCCATATCGCATACCAACGAAAATACTTTCTAGCTGACAGTGAATTTGGCATGATCGAGCTACTGAGGCAAAACAAAGTACACGTTGCTGTTCCTATATTCGAGCCCATAAACCGAAAATACAGCGAATTCGTCTTTTTTAAACTCGCTGATTATCCTGGGACCGATTTTATCACCACTGAGAAGGAAACCAACAGGCTAAATGCAGTATTGGAGGCGGTCATGAAGTCTTGGCCATTATTTGCAGTAACTCTGATCCTCACGGCTATTGCTGGAGTTATTTTGTGGGCCCTGGTAGGTTGAACGTTGTGCACCAAAATTAATCTTGCAATGATACATGGTATATATACTTTGATATTTGCTTTGTTCCCTTTCGGATCATCCTTGGATCGAGACTCAGGGGCAACATGTCGGGGCGAAAACGAAGTAAGCCCTGTCAGTTGACGATTAATAGCTACAAATTGCTAGCCCACGCCACTTAGAATCCAGTGCCCCGTCAAAATTCGAAATGCCACGAAGGTCTAAAACTCCGATAGATGGGATAGATTCTACGACATGACCTTACTAATTAGATTCTATGACATGTCTTTACTAAGACAGATTCCACAGAATTTCATCAGTAAGTGAAGAAAGATTAATAAGTGCTAAAACTAATTACCAAACTTCTACTGATGGGACGGTAAAATTTTGCATATTCTTTGAAATCTCACTGTCATTCAATTTCTCTTTGTAACCCCGCGATAAAATTGTAAGGCATTCGTGAAAGTTGATGTCAAACCTCGTAAAAATGCTTACAAAATTATACGCGTGTTATCTTGCTTCAGTTTGAACTGAGGGGAAATGTACGTTTTGACAAAACATGAATAACTTCAAATTTATTTTTCTCTCGTGGAGTCAGCTTTATTTTTGCCTTCATTGCTCGGATGTTCAGCGGAAACTGTCTTAAAGATCATCAGTGCAAAACGTTCAATCGTGCAGGTACAGGCATCACATAACAACATATTGTTCTCATCATCGACCAGTGTTGAACAAACAAAATTGCTACCTTAATCGCACTTTTATATTTCTTGATATTTTATAGGACACGTACTGGAACAGTGACGAGTTTTCCCGTTCATTCATCAAAGGTTCTTGGGATGGATTCTGGTGGTCCTTCATTTCAATGACCACAGTAGGGTAAAAACCATTATCTTTATTTACATATTCTTTTCACCAAGTCCTTAGCTTTATGATGTTATTTAGCGCCCTCATCCAATATATCGCTTCTTTCTAACTTAACCGACCCTCCCCACCTGCGTTTTGGTTAGTTAGTGCCCAGCTTGTTCTTGGTTTTCACGTGACGTCATCAAAATTCTAAAATCCAGAATCGCAAGACCCCTGAGTTTTTATGCTTTACTGGCTATTAGACATCCTTAATAAAAATCTTGTTGAAGGTTTTTAGCTCGATAGCAGCCCCCGTCTTTAAGAAAGAGCATTTTGAATTTCGGAATTTCACGCCACATGACATCAAGATGGCCGCCAGAAGGCTGTCACGTATGCTTCAAAATAATGCCTTATTCTACGATTCTTAACAATCTGAACAGTTGAGGTTTTGTGAGAAGTGTTTATGTGAATGCTTACTTATTCGTGAGAGTAATATAACTGCCTTTTTTTGCAGAAGTGAATTCCAGATGTTTTCATTGATTTCCGGCCGCCATGTTGGTGCCCAACTGCATGGGCGCTAACATGGCGTTTCGATACAGAGCTCTGTAAATTTGTGTGGAACATTTTGACCAATAACTCGAATACGGAATACCGTACAAACCCGAGACTTGGACAAACAGAATATCTAGTAATTTTCTTCAACCTGTAATATTCTTGAGTTTTTTCACTCAATAGTTTTGGATTTACTTTTTTTGTGGCGTGACAGTGAAAACCAGCAATTGGAATAAGCACCCCTTATAATGGTTTAGAATTATCTGGGGTTCGTGTTTCGTCTAAACTAATGACGCCTTTTCTAAACGGTACATTACAAAAGAATTGGCCTTTTTTAAAAGGTCAGCGACACACTTAATTAATAGCGTGTCACTGTCGTTTTCATGCGAAAGTAAACTCCTTACATTCAAACGAAATATCCCTATTTTGTTACATGCATTAAAATGTTATGTCAAAAAAAAAAAATGAAAAATAAACAACCCAACCCTAATTCAACGTCCTTCCTCGACGTCCTTCCTCGACGTCCTTCCTGACGCTGGTTACTAAATCATAGTTTAAGGATTTCTATAACAAGAGTCTTCTTATTGGGAAAATCCATCACATAAAGACCAAAACCGAGGTAGTATAGGCGAGGATAGAGTGTTACACGCGTGCTGAATACTAATGAGATATAGCGATATAGCAAACAAGACGTTTTGCGTTTCCTTTCTCTTCAGACATTTGAAGAAAAGATCCTTTTTCGCCGCATTTACATTTAAAAAGGAATAATCCGAAGCACATTACAGCAAAAGAAAAGATACAAGAAAAGTTTAACGAAAAGAAAACAAACACTCCACTTGCAAAAATACAAACTCGTAGATTTCCTCAATGCTGATATGCAAATTCCAGTAAATACCCGTGGCACCATTCGGTCTTGACTGGTAGGCTTGAAGCCCTAATCCGACAACGTTAATTGAAATAGTTCCTATCCCCACAAGCTCCTAGCAAACCGTGTATAAATAAAGTTGCTTTACCGTTTTTTTTATGACAGCAAATGGAATTGGCAGTTAATTTTCTTCACCTACTTTCGGTGTATGCTAGAACCGACATATAATTACATAATTTTCGATAGTTTGCTCTACATTTAATCTGTTGTATATGTAGTTGATACTATTCCCGTCATTTGCTGCACAGCCGCTGCTTTGTCTAAATAGTTAATAATTTATCAAGGACATATGTTCTGTACACATCAGGTATGGCGACAAATCTCCAAAGTCGATCTTTGCACGCATTTTTGCCGTTATCTGGATCCTGTTAGGACTCGTCATCATGGCAATTTTTATGGCAAATGTCACCTCTGCGCTGACGGCGCTCTCTTTGCACCTGGAACCAAGTAGCCTTGTTGGTGTAAAGGTCTGTCTATTGTTATTACAACAAGCTGTTGAATTGCAAGTTTATTTTAATTTACGCGTTGTGTTGCTTAGCTAAACTTGAATCCCCACAGGGTATTGAAGGACCAAAGGCGACCGGGAATTGGTCAAATATCGATGATGTCCTACAAAGTAATGCCATTTCGTTTAATGCTTTCAATAATGGAATTGTATTCAGCGTTAGCTTTCAAGCAGATTGAGGAGTATAGTAGGGAAAAGAAAGGATCACAGACATGATCTCTCATGTCCTGTCTCTGTCCCCGTCCCAGCTGCTCCTTGTTCTAGTTCCTAAACTCCATGGCCGTAGCCAGACTTTGGTATACAAGAGGCAAGATCTGCGGTAGTCAAAGGCATGAGCCGCTAGGGGGATCTGGAGCATGTCCTCCAAAGAAACTTTGAAACCTAGAAGATTTGAAACGCTACTTCTTCAAAAAAATTATTCTCGTTCACCTGGAGATTATTGCCCCAACTGAAACGTATTTGTTTTAAATTTTAGTTAAAATCTAGACGAAGCAAGTGTCTATCTTGCCCCTTGCTAGCGACGGCCCTGACCCCTATTCTGTATTCCCTAGTCCTTGTCCTTTCTGCTCTCCTTTTTTTCTGCACTATCATTATTTGTAGTATCCAAAACAATGCTTTGAAAAATGGTTGCATTTATGATTATTAGCAAAGAGATAATCCATTTTTTAATTTTGATAGGTTGCAGTGTTAGGCAATGGAACAGAATACCAGCATGCACTTGAGGAAGACGCTCACCCGAAAGGTTAAGTACAATCAATTGTACAATTGTTTTTTTTTGGTTTCCTTTTATTCATTTATTCCATTCCAAAATTATAAAGATAAATATAAGGTAAAAAAATAGAAGAAGAGAAATGGAAAAGGGCAAAAATATAGCTAGCTCATTGGATAAAACAATTGATCTGGAAAAGTAGAAGTCGGAAGAGGTAGCAGTACGTCGACTAGCTAAGTAAAGAACTTAAGTAAATAAACAAATCTCCACAAAGATACCTGTTCGTACGATTTAACTCTGTACATTTCCCATTCTCATTTATTACTCATTCTTTATTTAGTGTACCAGGACATTGACCGTGCTATTCATGCTGTGAAATCAAAAGAAGTAGATGGAATGTTTTTGGACCGCTACACTGCTTCCTATTACCAGACAAGAGGCAAACTGAAATCTCTCATCGCCCTCAAGAAATTAGAACTTCAAAGAGACGTTGGAGTTCTCTTTTCCAAAAATAGGAAATATCTTGCAGAGTGCTTATTAAATTATCATTCTTCAGCGATTTGGAGGTCGGTTCAGACTATAACCTCTTCGTTCAAGGTAACACAATTTAAGTTATAACATAAATAGGCATTTTTCTACTCCTGATCTCGCTCTCCTTTCAGTTCTTCCCCGACTCGCTTCATACATTACGCAAAGAACGAAAATACTGATCTTACGACTCATAAATGCCATCGATAATCAACAACAACAACAACAAGCTTTATTTGCATGACTATAAATACATACAGTATTGCAAAAGCGTAGAACAAAACTTTTAATAATCATAATCATGTAATAGGAAAAAAGCAATTACGTGTGTGTTACATCACTTTCATTCGATAGCAGATTATTTCTTAAAGATAAGCATCTCAAGATGAACTTCATTAGTTGAGTATTTAAATAATAATTATCAGAATTCATCATTTTTTTGGTGGCTTGCATAGGAGGTAATTGTGTTATGTTTGGTATTTGATTCTCTATTTTTTTTGTAAAATTCATCTCTAAAAGTACAGTATTTAGTACAATCAGCACTAAATCAAAATAAGGACTTCCAGAATCAAGCCAAAAACATGTATACTTCAAAAGGTGTCTTTATAATACGAATCGTACCCTATAACCTGTCCTTTTGCATCATCTTGAAATGATGTAAGCATAGAGAAATATATATTAATAAATAGATGATAAGATTGGACTTAAAAAGACTACAATATTCGTTGACACGTAACATGTAATTTAAATGTAGCGTGATATCTGTGATTGATAAGATGGTTAACCTCGATCGTTTGCTTTTAGTTAAAACAGCATAACCATCCCACAAATGTAAACCTGTTTGACGAGTCATCCCCCTTCATTACAACTTTCATGTACATATCACTTGGGGTATTGGCTGCAATGCTTCTTCTTGGAATACTCTGGGACATTCTTATCAGAAAAAAGGGAAGAGTCAAGCAAGATGTGGTACAAGGTAAGCTTTAAATGAAGTCTACCTCGACCTTCCCATCGGATCCATATACAATGTGTTTTCAACTATAGGTAATTCAGCTAGGCCCAAAGTTTTCGAATTTACTATCGTACCTTCTCAAGGTTTCAATCCTCAGGAGACTCTGATTATACATTCTGTTTATTTCCACATTCTATTATTCATTGGGCTAACGACGTATTTTCTAATCGAATGAAAATAATATTATTAAAATCCAAAATTACTACAAAATAGTTAAAAATCAAAAGTTGGTGCTGCGCTAGATTTTTTTGAAGTCTTGAATAGATTTCTAACTAAGGTACTAAAGTGTATTAAAAATCTATCAACCTTGCCCGAAAGATGCCTTATACTAAAATAATGCTGCTACGAACTGAAAATCAACATTAAATCCAACAGAACTGTCCCTGACTGAATTCGAAACTACATTCTTTTTTAATACTTATTTTTATTATTTTTTTGTAACACCCGCATACGTACAATGCTAACAATAAATTATATCACATAACGATTACTTATGGCTTCAAATATTATTCTTTTTTTCTTTTTTTTTCCCTTTTTTTTACATGCTACTTTTTAACTGGTTTGCACAAAGTATCCAACAGTCCCCACTGTCTCAAAGGGCGGATAACGCTATCCACCAGATAAATCACTATCCAGTGGATAGCGTAATATGTTTTTTCAACACTTAGCCACTGGATAGTGATTTATCCGGTGGATAGCGTTATCCACTTTTTTTAACAACTTGGCTCAGATTATTACTTACATTACATTTACTTACCAATATACATTTAGAATACGCTGCAATACATTACGTACAGCGCTTTACAATTTCTACTACATTGAAGTATTCCATCTCTCTTGTCAGGAGTGGTGTTCAATGGAGAAATGACAGCAGACACAATCCAAGGTGATCTGGTGGTAGTAAAAGCACTTCTTCGACAAACGCAAGAGCAGTTTGATAAACTGCAACTCAGAGTCTCGCGATTAAAAGATTTAAACGATTAAAAGAATATAAAACAAATATAAGCGATGCGATAAAGTTTTGTGATTTCAAACCTGAAAACTTAAATTTCTTTAATATCTGGCTCTAATGAAGAGGCAACACTGGTCAATAGAAGAAATATAAGGCTGTTTTCGAATAAGAAATAATTATTACAACCAGGATCGGCTCTGTTTATAGTACTTTATTGGTGTCCCAATAAAAGCATTTGTAGCTCTTCCATCTACTGGGTTCTGTTGGCTTACGTCTTGGCTGGGTTGGTCGTTAGCTTGTCTGTATGTGGCTGGGACCATACTTGAGTGTCCGCCTACGAGAAATGCCCGTTAGCAGCGGTTCGAACAGTACTACTTACCTACTCAGCTACTCACTCACACACTCGCTCGCTCGCTGTCTTGGTTGCTTGCTTGCTTGCTCAGTGCTTGCTTGCTTAATTACTTGCATACGTGTTCCAGTACTACCCCACTTGGAACATAGGCCACCGGCAAGAGTACTCCAGACGCCCCTGTCTTGGGTGGTCTTCTCAAGCTGGCTCCAGATCAGCCCCAATCTCATGAAGCCTACATCCAGGTCCCGTCACCATGAGGTGCTTGGCCGTCACCTCTTCCTCTTACCCTGGGGGTTGCAGGACAAGGTTTACCCCGTTATGTTGGCTGGAGGCTTGCGGAGAGTGTGTCTTTTCATGATCTCAGCATGTGCAGGCATCCTGGTTGGTTCTTTTCCATTGGTCGTTGTTGTTGATGGTATTCGACAAACGTAACCGGAGGATTCACCGTACAAAAGTGTTGTACATATCCCCACGTAACCCCCACGTAACTACCTCCTATCTCCGGCGCAGTGGCGCCGGGAGGCGCAGTGGCCTAATGGTTAGTGTGCTCACTCCAGATCAAGTGGTGCAGGTTCGAGCCCTGGCCGCGGTCATTGCGCTGCGTTCTTAAGAAAGACACTTAACTCTCACAGTGCCTCTATCCACCCAGGTGTATAAATGGGTACCGGCACATTTACTGCATGGGTTAAGCCTGTGATGGACTAGCATTGAATCCAGGGAGAGTAGCAATACTCCTAGTCGTTTCACGCTACTGAAACCTGCCGAAGGTGCGGCCTGGTGAGCCACTAGGATTCTTACCTTACTTCACCTATCCTCTCACAAGCAATGGCATAAGTCATTCAAAATTAAACTTTTTTTTTTCTTTTCCCTTTTTCGCCTTTTGCATTATTACACTAAAAATTATAGTGACAATAATAATAGCTTCAACAAATATTTATAGTTTCAAGGAGGCCTGTCAAAGGGTCCCAGGGTGGATTCGAGTGGCGTTTAAGTCCTCCATCACGCTTTGTACATAGCCAACTAATCTGCCTGAGTAGCAAGCGTAAAACCTGGCTAAATCGAAGCTAAGTGAATTAATCTAAGCTAAGTCAAAACTAAAACATAAATTTGCATTTTATATTTTACGGTAACATAATATACCCATCTTTCCTTTGATGCCTTTATCATATATAGTTCTTAAAATTCTACCATGCAATTGTAAAATAAAAGTCAGTTTAACACATGCATCCCAAACAAATGGAAGTATATATGTATACGACTGGTTTACAGTACAGTACAGTACAGTACAGTACAGTACAGTACAGTACAGTACAGTACAGTACAGTACAGTACAGTACAGTACAGTACAGTACAGTACAGTACAGTACAGTACAGTACAGTACAATATTATATGGCCGTGTCTCACAAAGACTGGGAACTACCAAATTCGCGAATTTGATTAGCTGAAATCGATATTGACAGCGGTCTAGATTTTCCCATCTAGACCGGTTGCACTTACGTTGAGAGGTTTACAAACAAAAATGTAAAAAAACGTGGACTTATTTCTGCTAAAAAATAATAAATGGAAGAACCAAAAAGCTTGACGCGAAAAAAGGTTAATAAGAACGAGCAAACTTTGGCAAATTTTCGTTCAGTTCACAGGCACGAAATCAAAACACCAGCTGGAAACGAATTTGCGAGGTAATTGCAAGGTCAGAAGTTTCTCACTAAACACGATTAAAAGCAACTAAAATACCCGTAAGAATATCCTATCAGTCGATTAAAGAGGCTAGAGAAGTTGAAAACATACCTAACGGTGATATCGACCTTCTCTTGTTCTATTTTTTCCGCGATCGCTGTTCACTAGCAAAATGTCAGCGAGTATGGCGAACCGAAGCGAATTTTTCAGCTGAAAAGATTTCTAGTTTGGCCATATAATAAACATCTTATTAACCGAGCTTAGTCGGTCTGTATGGGAGAATCTTGACCTCGGTCATGAGTACCGACCTCACTGCGTTCGGTCTGTACTCACGACCTCGGTCAAGATTCTCCCATACAGACCGACTAAGCTCGGTTAATAAGAGCTAAGTACAGTACAGTGCAGTGCAGTGCAGTGCAGTGCAGTGCAGTGCAGTGCAGTGCAGTGCAGTGCAGTGCAGTGCAGTACGGTATGGTTGTTTTCGATGTTTGATATTTGAAGGAGTAACCCAAACGTTTGTAATAGGGTGGAAATAGTTTTGGTAAACAATTTTTTATCAGAGCCTGAGAAAATGAAATTCAAAGTTCACAAGTTGGCAAAAGATGACGTCTTTTAAGCAATTCAGTGCAATTCAGTGGAACTTCGAAATTGATCTTGGCAGAAAAAATGACGTTCTTGCTACTTATGAACATCGAGGCATTTTGTAATAATATTTGGCAATATTTTATAATGTTGTACACGACTAAAACAATGGTAAAGCTACTGAGTCACTTCTTGCATTGGCTTGTTTAATTTTCCCTTGCATCAAATAGCACTAACCTAATTTAACTAACCTAAGTTTTCTTTTTTTTTTTTTTTTACCGGCAAGGATCTTGGGAATTTTAATCTTTAAAATTACAAGCCCGTTCCCGTATAATGCTGGCTTGCTTGTTCCACTTGAGTGCGCATTTGTTTACACCTAGCGCTATCCCCTTAGCACTCTGGCCCTCTCTTTGCATCATCCTATAACGGTAGTGTTGTTCAACACAACCCTTATAAAGAGTCGAGGTGAGTCACTTACCACAAATTTTAGTAGTACTCTTTAGTCCTTGCCCCTAGTAGTAAAGAAATACCGTAATAAAACTCTCGTCAAAAAACTTCAAAGGGAGTGCAAAAAAAGTACAATTAATGTCCAAAGTTCTCATCTACGTCACAAAGGTAGCAAGGTTCATAAACAGCAAGAATGCACTATTTTCAATTCTAAAAACCTGTTTCCTAAACGTCTCAAAATTTCTTTCCAACTTGCTGATCAGTGTTTTAAGAATTTCCAGGGAAATAACATTGGCCGACCGGATCAATCAAGGACCAATTTGGCAGCTCACATAGGAAGTATATACACACATCATAAAAACAACGAGGGGATAACCTCGCCTTTCCCTAAAAAAGCAAGCAGTGCATCCACTGGTGTTAAATTGTGTTATTTTTTGTGGATAATATTTGCTGCCACCACTATTAATGAACAGTGATGTCTATTATCTAATGCTTACTGAAAAGTATGTGATGCTTCTTAAGCAAATATTAAGGTATTTGGAATGTACTTACGTTTTAACCTGATTATGTCAGCAAAAAGGTGCTCGTCAGGGCAATTTGAACGTCCGCCATTTTGTCCGCCATATTGAAGGCTTGGCTGCAAAGCATGACGTCACTGCGCAATAGAATTTTCAAGCTCGGACGACAAAAATTACAGTTCAATGTGCACTTCTATGATGTTCTAAAAAAACGCCCAGATACATATAAACATGACAAAGAAGCAGAAGCTTTCATCGATTACCTCTGGCAAATGGAGCGTTTCTCAATGAATTACGGGCGCGAATTAAAAGTGCGAATTCGCCAAAACAAGTCAATGTCATGATTTTTCAGATAACCTTGAAAAGAATTGCTTAAAAGTGATCGTTGCCTCGAACTTTGGATCCGGAAAAAAAAACATACACAAGAGTTAAAGAAAATTACTGTACAGACCAAGTAGTGTAGGCCGCCTATACACAACTGAGAAGGCTTAGCTTGCAAGCGAATGTCAGAGAGGCGAAAGCGAAGGTAAATTAAAATTAAAATCGACATATATGTTTATGACACTGTCTCCAGTGGGTATAATTGCTCTGTTTCCAGTTGTAGCATGAAACGTTTGCATGAAATATAATTAGCTTGAATAGAACACTGTAGAAATCGATCAGCTATTTCTTGTCAAAAGGTATTATGTTGGAGGATTTACCGAGTTCAGGAATCTTAAAAAATATTATTAGTCTGACAGCCGTGAAATTAAAGATAGTTCCCGTCATAAACCTTTCTAAGCCGATCATTTGATTGCTGGGGTGCTTAGGCTCCCAGTACATCTTAGCGAAATTAATATACCGGTGAACAGGTTATTTTGCAGCCAATTGAGCCACGAACGCTTTCTCAAATGCTCGTGGCAAAAACTCGTGACAACAGAACACACCAAACAACAGTTTCTTCTCACGGAAAGTAGGGCTGTTTATTAGCTTTCAAATTCAAATATCATCTTCTGAATACAAAATTACTATTCACCTGAAATTTAATTCATGGATTCCTTGATCTCCTGGCAGCATAAACATTGTCTTTCTTGTTCACCTTCCAAGTTAATACAAATATCAGACTCGCCCACGACATATTTTCGCCCCCTCCGGCCTCGTTGATCTCCCGTTCAACAGCGTCTTCTTCGAATCCTAAGCTTTTTCCCATCGGTTCAAATGAATAAGACTTAAACTTAGCCGTAATGTACGTTTGCTACAGTTGTCAAAAGGAAAGATTTAGGCAACGCGAAATGCACAGAAGTGCACAAAACATTGAATTGAAGAAATATTCCAAGTGCGCAGTGACGTAAAAACACGTGAGCTGTCATTCCTTTTTTGGAAGTAATCGGAAGAAAATACGTTCAAAATGGCGGACGTTCAATTGCGAAATTACAGGTTTTGACTATTTTCGTTAATTTTGGTAGGAAAATTCGCTTTTACTTGTTGCTTTCTGCAAATCTAAGTTATTTCTATGATTTCCAGTGGTTATATAAAATATGAATTCTAGTCTTCCGTTCTGAAGCTCTGTTATCAATAACCCACATGAAGTTGTCGCAAGAGACATGAGCTTGACAGGTGGCTTTTCTAATTGCTCTTTAAACAATAGCTTAAGGTGAGGATCGGTGACGAATAGTAATTTGACGTTTTATTATGCTAATAGATTCGTTCAGTATCAACACAGTACTTCTTCCATTTCAGCTCGATGAGTTAAGATTCAACCATCAACCAAGTTGACAATTATTATTCAAGTCAGTAGCTAAAAGGTATGGATCTGAATTTGACAAAAATGGTATACATTAATTCACCTAAAATATAAAATATAATACATGCTTTATAGTATAAGAGGAATCTGTATAAGAGGAATCTTAAAAAATCATCGATTTTCGTATTCAAGCTTACAACAGTAAATAAGTTTTTTTGTGAGTGTTTCCGGAATTTCTGCACATACAGTATTCGAAACGATATGCAATTTATGGAATTGAATTTTGTTGCATTATGATGTATGATCCTATAACAGCAGTTCACTTCATATTTACTTTGATAATATTTCAAGACAGTTCTGTGAAAAAAAAAAGATAAAAACAGTATGCCATGCCGTGCAATTAAAAAATTGTCTTCGAGTTCCAAAGGGGTCAGGAAAAACCCATAGCCGCTCTCCTTATAATTCCCTATCACTATTACGTAAACTTCTCCTCCATTATGTAACGGCCTGTAACAAAATCGTTTGTTCTTTATTTTGACGTTAGCATCTGTTTCGCTTAAGTCCGCTTATTTTGTCTTATCAGTTTCACCAGCAAGCAGCTTGATCTCACTTTCGAATGAACACTGATGAAACATTTACTGTAGTTTGGCGCATTTTTTTAATGAAAACGTACATTACCTGTCATGAGTCAAATTTTTAGCTCAAATTGCTAATTCTTTTTACCAGCAGGGCCTCTTTCGATACCAGCTACGTTGCTGATTATGCCACCCTCAACAAAGAACTCTAAAGATGCCGAGCGTATTATGAAAAATTAAATATCACACTATCTGTAAGGCGCCTATTTTCCAATTTATATTCACTACTAAAACCTATATGCGTTTTTCCTTTAAAACATCGATTTTTATTGTTTAACAAAATATAAATGTTGAAACGATACCAAAAATAGAAATTAACATTATTTTGCCTTGTGTTTGTTATCTAAATAAATTTTTTATTATGAAATTGCTTTGGCGACTGGGTGCACCTGCCTTTGTACTCTTCACCGATCAAACTTTAGACTGCAAAACAGTCGGGTATTTTTCTCTAAAATCGTTAACAGTTGCGTATCGAAGGCGCGATGAGCGCTTTGCCCAGTCGCACTCTCCGTTTTGACGGTGGCACCAGACCTCGATCGCGTTTAAAGACCGCTCGAGTGCGTTCGCAAAAATACGGTTGTTATGTATAGGTAATCACATGATTTCGAGTACAATTTGGGATAAATCAGCACGAGTAAATTTTTCCAAGGCTAACCAAATTGTAGTCTTTGATTTACGAAAAAAAAAATTACAAAAAAAAAAATTACGTAAAATCCTTGATTGGTAGCCTTCAGTAGTTTCGTAGAGCCTCTTTTGTGCTGCACAAACGTCCATTTGCTAGTATATTAGTTTATACACTGATAATTTGCGTTAAATCGGTCTAACTTTGCATTAAGGACGTTCGCGCGAAAATTTTCTAGTCGATAGATTTTTCTAAATTTTTTACTGAGGACGGATAATGAGTTACTTGTCTCAGAAATACAAAAAAAAGTGGGGGTCACCGACTTCGTTTCAGAGATAAAGTCTGTAGAAAACTACCCTGATTTTCAAAAATTGGCGCACGTAATTTCGCACGGCTTTCAAGGTTTGTAGTTTAAATTATCGAAGATGAGAAAACGGAGGCAAATGATCTTGGTGATATTTTGAAGAAGTGCGTCTGTTGCGTAAATAATTTTAAGTGTTGCCATCTTTTATGCAAAACTTAGCCCTGGAAGAGGCATTTGAACCCGTCGTAAGACAAAACGAAAAGATCAAAAAGCGGAATTCGAACGTGCGTGGGGCAAAAAAAATCAACCTTTTAATCGATAGATTTTTTTCATTTTCTCACAAAACGTAGATAATCGTTAACAAAAGTGATCTGTCAAGAAAAAAGTAGGGATCACCGACCATTTAAGCAGGCAAACTGCAAGCGAAGTTATCGCAATGGCCACTCACCCTATATGTGGTTGGAAAGTTTCCTCAGCGCGCGCGCTCGATGCATGACGTGGCGTAGCGTTGCGACAGGAATTACGTGCGCAGTAAGGATGCGCATAAACAATTAGCGCGAACGTCCTTAAGGTGGCTCCATAGGGTAATAACATGGATGTGGCGCGCGCTAGTGTTATATTTTGAAATCTGTTTTTTGCATTTGTTTTCACTCCCAGTTCGCTCAAACGTATCAAATATAATAAGCAAGGATGAAATAGTGTTCTATACAACCATTTCTGTTAAAATATTGGGTTTAAGTCGTGAATTAAGAGTACCCAAACAAATGCGATTTTGAGCGTTTATGTGGCTTTAAGTGCAATTTTCTTCTATTTCCTTCGGTGAAATCTTCCAAAATTTTCACAGTACATGGATACTATCTGAAAAATAATTTTAAACAGAAAAAAGTAGGGGTTGTAAAGGCAGCTTCTTTGTTATTTGCAAATTTGTGTTTTTCCCCTCTGCGTAAAAACTGGTCTTATAGATTTTCGTAAAAAAAGAATGCCATGTAAAGCAAAATATAACCTCTCTGGCAAATTTTACGAAATTTCACCGACGGAAACGCGAGAAAAGTTAGACGAAAGTTGCCATTTTAGTCCCCCAAATTTGTAGCGGAGCTCCTGCGCGAGAAGCGCGCCAGCGGAGCACCATGGGTAAGAAATTTTGGTAAACCCATGAGGCCAAGAAAATTTGGTGCGTACGTCCGCCCGCCCGCCCGTACAGACTCTCCGGGAGGGGGAGTGGAGTCCTAAGGACCCCCGACCGGGGGTGGGGGGAGGAGAATAGGCTGAGGGAGATAGGGAGCAGATGAATGCCATCTCTACTTATCCCTACTTATGTACGTAAACAGAGCTTACAACTTTGATCAATTGACAGCTGTCGATCAAGGTATCTGCTGATCACGTGGCCATATCGCGGGCTCACATGTGGAGGTCATCGAGGTCACGTGTTTTTGTGAGGTTGACCGCTGACCAGATGATGGTTTTCTAGTTGATCGCGGGCTCAAGTCCTAGTTTGTTACAAATTTTTTGATCATCGCGTTAATTCAGATTTAAATAATGGGCAAAGTTAATTACCGAAGAGCTCCGCTTTTAGGCATGGCTAGATCTATTGTAAAAAGTTTTTTTCTGTTAAAAAAATGATCTGGACATTTCATTTCAACTTAAACGAAGCGATTGTATGAAAAGGCGGCAAACCGCTTTGCACGTTGTTCACTGCTGAATTGAAAGACGGGAGAAGACGGGAAGAAAGCGTGCTGGAGGACATAGATCTTCGTGAATATTTCTCGCTTTATTTACTTATCTACAGCATGGAAACTTATGCCAAGTGATTTAGGACAACCTCTTAACGGGAAGATCCGAAATAATTGTTGACCTTAACATGATACATCGGAGTACGAGTCAAAAACAGCGAGAGTTGAAGCACTGTCGTCGGTTCCTGCGGCTGACCAAGACTGGAAAATTAACTGAGGTCTGAGCTAATATAAAAGTGTGCTCAGAGCCGGTCAAGTTCACTGAAGTGACGGATAAAAGACTGTTAAAAGCTACACCGAAAGGAAGAAAGATATTGATCTTCGCTGGTAATTCAGATTATGTCGGTGGTGTGAGTTTATAACGAACATTGGACAAAATTACCGTTTTCGTTGCTTCGTCTCCGATGTTATTTGGCTGGTTTGAAAGCTTTGCCCTCCAGAATTTACAAGCCTTCTCAAAATATGAGGTAACAAACGTAAATGTACACATTTTGTTATGAGAATCTGGTTGTGCTTCATTTATGAGCGAATTCGATGTTGTGTCGGTTTTCAGATCTTCCCGTGAATTAAATTTCGTTAAAACGGCTGCTTTCAAACCTCTTAGCTTTAATCACTTTTGTACACTTTCCCCCATTAAATGTTTCGTTTCAAATGTTGTGTTTTTTTAGTTAGTGGAGTTAACTGTGAGGTTCATCGTTAGATTTTGAAAAGAATATTCAATTATTGAGCTACAAAAACATTATTTGGCGCGCTGCATTTACAGAAAAATCCCGCAAACAAATCAAAGCAAAAAACGAGTAAACCTTCGGCAACGATACTTCACACCAACGATTAAACGATTTATCATCCAATTGCTTTATTTCACTCGCTTGCATTTTTGTCATTTTGGTGAGTGTGTTGAAATCTCGTACGCGTAATAAATTTTTAGATTCGTAAACGAGTATTTACGCCGGTTCTTATATTGCGAGTTGCCTGTGCTTTGGTGAGTGAGTTCAGACTTTCGTAACGCACATTTGCCTGTTAGAAACGAAGGAAATTTATTCACTTCTCTGGATAAAATTCTCTAGGGTATTTAGCAATGTGTGCGATAAAACATGCAGCGTAGTAATGATCATGCAACCAAACCAAGATGGTTCAAAACTACATTGTAATCTTATTAGACAGCGAGCACGACTTCCTAAATCACAAACTGTCACAATTCTTACACAAAAAAACTGCTTAAAAATGACTTAAACCGGCTCCCAATGAATTTGCTGAGTTAGTTTTGCCGCTGTGATTTTCTTTGTTTTGGCGTGAGTTCATTTTGTTTAACCGCGAGTTCACTTTGTTCAGTGCCTTGAGTTGATCTTTTTGCCTTGACTGTTTTGAAGTAAATCAAAACAAATTTCTTCGCCCTCATCAAGGTCCTTTTTACATTGAATAACCCTTAGAGTTATGAAAAGTCTTTACACTAAAAATTGATGTGTGCGCCTACGTGCACGTACGTGCATGAGGAACCCAATAAAGTGCAGCGACATGTACCTATATGGGCAACCGTATACGCTTAGAAATAGTGTGGCTACTTATTAATTGGGAAACAGTGCAAACTCAAGTAAAAAATTAATAAATAGGAGCTCCGCTTTTACGCCTGCCTAAATCTATATATTAACAATTACATAATGGAATAGAAATTCGCCAAGATCGCTATTTGAGCATGCGTCAACGTTGAAACCACTAGGCTAGCTTACAGTGTTTTCTGGGCGTTTTATGCAATTCCATGATGAAAACCTACAACCTCAAATAATTTGGAAGCTTAAACGGTATTGCCTGTTCTTAAAATTCTATTGCGGATAAAGATTTCCTTTGAAATGTTTAACTCAAATCCGTGGTTAAAAACTTTTGCCTGAGCTTGCGTCAGCGCGCGCGCAGTTTCCCAAGGCTCGCATCATCAGCGCGCACGTGGTTATAAAACTATATGGGGCCACCTTAATTGATGTTTTTGTTCTCTCCAAATCCCCCGACAGCGGCCGCCATTCCTGTCAATCAACTTAATTTCAACTTTCTGCACTCAATTTCATCTTTTTGCACTCAATTTCAACTTTCTGCACTGTTTGGGATTAATTGACGTGCTCTCAGCCAATGAGCTTGCTGAAATTTTTGCATGTATATTATTAGCAATCTAATCAAACTTTAAGATATTTTAATTCACTAATCGTTGAAGATCTCTGAATTTAAAAGTAAAACTGCTTAGGAATATAAACAAATAGCATACTGCTTAAAAAAATGCTGGCTTGAAAATAATGTCTTGAATAAGTTAACTCGGGAAAGAAAATACTTAATTCGTTTCGAAGAAATGTAGACGTTGAACGAACTAATTACCATACCCATAGTCCACAAAAAGGATGCATTTTGCTTGCTGCGTCTTCCTCATATGTAATTCACTTGTTTTCTAATAATTATGTCACATATTACCAAGCGTTCAGACAATTCAGTAACATTAGTCGTGAGCAATGCACCTGTCGGTGGCATTGACACGTTTATAAAGTTTTATGTATATCTTATCTAACTCTGATGCTATCTCAGCGATTCTCGTGCGATTCCATGAAATTTAAACCTGCTCAATTTTTACGAGATGCAATGGACGTTTCACTCATTTGAGAGAGATATCATGTAAACTCTCGAGGTTTTTTTTTTTCAGTTAGTTGCAAAATGATCTTCATTTACGGACCTTTCGGGTCCTTGGTTTCGTATTTGAAAAAAGTAATCCCCAATTCCCTCTATGTCAGCCGCACGTGCAGAGAATCGTGGTATTTGTATTCAACAAAACACGTCCAAGACTTGGCAATGCTGAATACAACTATCATGATTCACTGGAGGCGCGTCTCATAGAAGGAACTTGACATTCGTTTCCTTGTGTCCAACCAATACCATGTTTCCCTAGTGTCGTTGTACATGATAGCGTCGATGAATAATTAGTCATGACAAATAGTTTTTAGTATCTCGATCTAGGATTTTTGGAGTCAGTTACTGTTAGCGGTCTTTTCTTAGTTAGTTAGTTAGTCAGTCAGTCAGTCAGTCAGTCAGTCAGTCAGTCAGTCAGTCAGTCAGTCAGTCAGTCAGTCAGTCAGTCAGTTAGTCAGTTAGTTAGTTAGTTAGTTAGTTAGTTAGTTAGTTAGTTAGTTAGTTAGTTAGTTAGTTAGTTAGTTACTTAGTTAGTTACTTAGTTATATAATTAGTTATATAATTAGTTAGGTAGTTAGTTAGATCTGAGATCTTTCTTTTGAAAACTTGTAAGTATTTAAAAATAACATTTAATTAAAACCGTCTGCAGTGACTGATAAACAGTTTAGTTTTCTATTCTTCTGACTAACGCCGACAACGTGTTCACTGTTTTGTAAAAGGCGCCGAATTAAAAATTATTTATTTTGATTCTCAATAACAATGAATTCGTAGATTCAACAAGCAAAAATGCTACTAATTTCACAAACATCGACTACAACTGCCAATCATTTAACGTTACATCAAACATGCGCAGTCACAGTGTGACAAGTTTTCAGTGGCGACATGTTCGCCTTAACATAAGCTAATTAATAAGTATACCTGTAACAGTTTAATCTGCAACTTTCTGTCATCCACAGAACGATGATGAGCATGATCATGGGCAGTTGGTTTAAAGTTCTTTTAGTGATTGTCATCGGTCTTGGTGTTATTCAGTTCCGCGTTTCTTCAGCGACTGGAAACTCGTCCAAACACGGCCACGAAGACGAAGACGAAGACGAAGACGAAGACGAGGATGAGGACGAAGACGATTGGGTAGAAAAAAAATTGACCATAGCCTGGATTGAGAAACCTCCATACATAACATCACCTCCTAATGGATCTTTAGACGACGAAGCGCATGGAATGATCCGGGACACAATTTTACGGTACATTTTTGAGTGCGGCTATCATCCAAAAGTTAAATACGATGTAAAAACGTTACGGGTTGAAAGTGAATTTGGCATGATCGAGTTACTGAGGCAAAACAGAGTCCACGCCGCTGCTCCTATATTCGAGCTCAGAAACCGACGGTACAGCGAATTCCCATTTGTGAAACTCGTCGATTATCCTGGAACCGATTTTATTACCACTGAAGACGAAACTAACGGGCTCACCGTTGTTTTGGACGCGGTTTTGAAATCTTGGCCACTGTTTGCAGTAACTCTGATCCTCACGGCCATCGCTGGTATCATTGTGTGGGCTCTGGTAGGTTTTAATTGCATTTGTTTAATGAATATATGCATCCCAATTTGATACCCTTACGGACAAATGAAAACGTAAGAACTCACTTTCCCAAACTCATCATTCATCTAGTTAAAACAAAGGAAATCAGAACCGTGATAGAGCTGGAAATCTGATCTTAATTAGCATAGATTTTTACGATTTTATTTCTCTGTTCACTCCGTAGTTTTTGTTTCGATTGAGAAGATATATCAAACACTCGACAGCGTTTTTCATCACATTTCCAAGCACCTCGAAGATTATCAAAAATACTCCGCTGCGCGTCGTATTTTTAATTTGGTTCCCAGCCTAAAGCGAAGAGCTTTCTGATATGAGCACCGAATTGAACACAAAAAAAAAAATAACCAGTACAAAAAGCTCCTTTGATTTCTTTTGTATTCTTGATTTTTGGAACTTACAGGACACATACTGGAACGATGAAGAGTTTCCCCGTTCATTCATCAAAGGATCTTGGGATGGATTTTGGTGGTCCTTTATTTCTATGACCACCGTTGGGTAAGAAAACCTTCTTTTGCCAGTGTGTTAATTTTTAGCAAGTTTGCAATCATTCTCGTCCCCATAGCCCTTTTCGCTTCACTTAGCCGACTGGGGCCTTGGCACGAGAAACGAAGGGCTCTGGGGTCATAGGGTTTTTGAATTAATTCGAATTTTTTTGATTGGCTGTTTGAAACAAAGAATAGCGGAAGTAAAAACCGCCATGCCTGTCCCACGCAGTCTTGAGAAACATCAGGACTGCATACATGAAGACCGGAAGTCCTACAATCTAGGACTGGAAATCCTGTGTCCCCAGAGCCCTTCGTTTCTCCTGCCAAGGCCCCACCGACTAAGAGAAGCGAAAAGGGCTATGGGGACGAGAATGGTTTGCAATGTGCCTTTAATTTACAACAAAATTTTGTTTTTTACTTAACCATCGGAAGTACGAGCAAATTCAGGCCAACACCCAACTTGCTATGATAAGACATGACATAATTTGTGGCATCTTAAGGCGTCAATAAATCTGCCATCTTGGATCCGCAGCCATTGATTTTACTTTGTCTCAAAATGGTAGAAAGTAATGCAGATCGATACAATGTAGTTTAACAATAAACTAGTTTGCTTAAGAGAACTGAAAAATTTGTGATTAAAACGTGATTATGTCGAATTTTGACATAACCTGCAGTCAAAATATGTTTTCCATTTGAGCAATATCACAATTATAGATACATTGTTGACTTATGAACATTTCGCGATGGATCAATTAACAGCTACCGACCAGAAGTTTTTAAAAACATAGTAAATCCCCTATTGTGATGAAAACACAAGGGGGTACACCTTTGTACGCCCGAAATTCAGGTTAAAGGCCAAGTGCTTCAATATATGGAATTGTAGAAACATTTAAGAAACGTCCAACAAATTAAATTGCAAAACATTTTTTTAAATATATACAACCGTAAATCAATAACGACCGATTTTTATGCATCAGGTATGGCGACAAAGCTCCAAAGTCCATCGTCGCTCGCATTTTTTCGATCATATGGATCCTTTTAGGCCTCATCATCATGGCGATTTTTATGGCAAACGTTACCTCTGCACTTACCGCTATCTCTCTGAAACTGGAACCAAGTAGCTTCAGTGGTTTTAAGGTAAGTCCATTATTATTATTATTCCAATTCGACATTTTAATTTCCATAGTACTCTGCAACACTTAGCGCATTTAGCTGGACACAGGATATTGAACGTGAGTGTGTAGAACATTGGCTATATATCGTCTCAGATATCAGCTTTCTCTCCCCTACTCCTGTAAAATTACTTGTATAAAAGGAGCGATCATTGGTATGTTTGTTTTCGATATATAAATGTATTTGCACCCGATGTTCTTTTCTTTGATGATTTCAATTGTGACTTTCTGTATTCAAGGCCAAACATGTGTTCGAAAGAAATGAAGAGCGTTGATTGCTATCATTATTTATGTACTTATTTAAAGTGCCCCGGTGATCAAATTTTTGAGTTTCATTTTTTTACATTTTCGTGTACAACTAGACGTCCTTATTCATCTTGCCAAATTTCAATCCATTACAAACATCAGAAGTCATTTTATTTTAACATTTAATTCCGAAAATTTACGGCCGCCATTACAAAACCCTGTTCCAAGCCTTGGTTGCAAATGAGAGAAAGTGACGTCAAAGGCTCAAAAATACCTCACGGGTTGAAATGAGAATAACAATAAGTGTTCAAAATCACGCGAAAAGAAACAAAAACTTTGGACGTGTTCTTCGTGCAATTTTCTATGCTGATTGTTATTCTCATTTCAACCCGTGAGGTATTTTTGAGCCTTTGACGTCACTTTCTCTCATTTGCAACCAAGGCTTGGAACAGGGTTTTGTAATGGCGGCCGTAAAGTTTCGGAATTAAATGTTAAAATAAAATGACTTCTGATGTTCGTAATGGATTGAAATTTGGCAAGATGAATAAGGACGTCTAGTTGTACACGAACATGTAAAAAAATACAAATCGAAAATTTGATCACAGGGGCACTTTAAAGAGTATGCAGGAACTGGGACGACTGAAGCTGACAGAAGCGAATTTAAAAGACTACGTTTCAAAAAGAAGATATCACGTTTCAAAGTTTAGACTTTACATTTTACTCTCTTAGAGGCCTTTAACGTCCAGCAATTTTTGAATTCGAGAAATTTCCAATTGCCAGGTCACAAAAGAGGTTATGATTGATTACTGGGTTATAAAGTCATTAACTCGGTCCGCTATTCTAGATGAAAACTTGGACCAAAAATTGCATTGTTTGCAGTTTCGCTGCTGAGAGCTTCAAGCATCACCATAACCGTTGAATTCGGAGAATTAAAGCTTTACAAGGTAACACCCCCCCCCCCCCCCCCCCCCGAAAAAAAAATTGGCTAATTGATTTATTAATGAGTAAGAGTCCTGCGCGACATTAGAGATGATAAGCATGACGTTTACGGCAAACGGCAGACGGCAAAAATAATTCTGATTTTGCTCACTTAAATAAAGCCAGTCGAAAAATAGGAAAAAAATCCCTTAATCACAGTAAATGCAAACAATTTCCCTAAATTGTACAAACGGCTAAAATCAGACACCAAAAGTTCGATTAAAATGATGGCATTTGCAATTATCAATATAGAAATAACCCCTTTGTACTCCTGCTAGATTGCGGTGTTAGGCAATGGAACAGAATACCAGCATGCACTCCAGGAAGGCGCTCACCCGAAAGGTAACGTATCAGTACAAAAATCAATCTAATAGAAGTAGATGGAAAATGTAATTCAAAATAGAAATTAGTTGATTCGACAGTTTTTCTTAACAGCAACGTAATCACGTTGGCCAATAGACACAGACAATCCAGTGAAATAATCAAAACTCGAATCGAATGCACGCAGGGTGCAAAAAGTGTGGAAAAACGTATGTGAGCGGGTGAAGATTGGATATTGGCTGACAGAGTGGCGCGGGGTTTTAACCAATCACTAAGCGTAGAGAAGCAAAACGTATAACCAAAGCAAACGTGAAGTACTATCGACACTCAAGTAATCACCGCTCTTTCACTTTGATGTTTCTAAAACTTCCATTATATTTTTAGTGTATCATAGAATTGACGACATCACTGAGGCTGTCAAATCAAAACAAGTTGATGGAATGTTCTTGGACCGCTTCACTGCTTCTTATTACCAGACAAGGAACAAATTGAAATCTCTTCTTACCGTCACGAAGTTAGAACTTCAAAGGGACGTTGGAGTCCTGTTGTCAAAAAATAGAGAAGATCTTGCCGAGTGCTTATTAAATTATCATTCTTCAAACATTTTGAGGTCGGTTCAAACCATAACTTCTACGTACAAGGTAAACTTTACCATTACTGATTAAAGTATACTTTGTGCTCCTGAACTTTATCTTGAAATGACATTAACATGAATAAAATAAAATATTGCTGTCATGAGTGAAAAAATCACGGGCTACCAGAATTAAGGTATAACCATAGTAAAAATAAGTATTTGGAATATACGCTTAATGCACGTTACAAATAGCTTTTTTATGTAAGGAAATATAAAGTAAAAAAAAATATTAATATAAATGCAATGCAATGCAATGTCTAAATTCATCTTATATTGCAATACTAGGAGGCAACTTGTAATATGAAGAAGTGTAATTTATGTTCCGAAATCTTCCGTTGTTGGCATACAATTTGAATTTACAGTGATTTGTAATTTATAGGGTGTTCCCTTTTCTTATCTTTAGCTAACACAGCAGAAGCCTTCCACAAACGTACAGCTGTTTGACGAGTCATCCACCTTCATTAAAAACTCCATGTACATATCACTTGGAGTATTGGCTGGAATGCTTCTCATTGGAATACTATGGGACATCCTTATCAGAAAAACGCGCAAATTCAAACAAAATGCCGTAGATGGTATGCATTTTACATATATACTAAGCTACATCAAATAAGGGGAAATTAAAAAGATTTAAGATTTCTTTCCTGGCTTAGCCTGTTTTCTAGGTAACATAGCCATGTCCAAAGTTGTCGCTATCTTATCAGGATTAAAAGAGCCCTTGCTTATTCATGCTGTATATTCTCATATTATTATTCTATTTTTCATGGCGACAAAGTTTGTTCGAGCTGAATAAAAAATTCGGTGACTTACAACAACTTTAAATTATTATAGTTTTTCTGTTTCTTTAAATTAAGCTTTGACACTCTACCATCAAAAAGTTTTATTTATTAAATTTGATGCTGCTGTATTGATGAATCGTGATCAAGAATCTCTTGAGATTTTCCGCCATCTCTTTCGACAACCAATAGTCAGCTACTAAAATAAACTGATAAACATGATGAACCCCTGTACCCATGATGGATGGAAAATCGTTATGGGGTTCAACGTACAATTAAACGAAAAGTAATTGGTTAAGTCTGTAGTCAAATCATGGTTTTCCCGATTGGAGAATCGAATACTGAAATATATCTTGGTGAATATTGTGGACACATAGTCAAGGGAGCTGCCGTTCCCTTACCTCCCCTCTCTCATGTAGGACCTGCTGATGTGTTCTTAAAAATGACTTTTATTTATATTCTACTTGTCAGGAGCAGCCTTCAATGGAGGAGTGACAACAGACACAATCCAAAGTGACCTTGAAGCAGCAAGGCAGCTTCTTCGACAAACGCAACAGCAGTTTAACAAACTGGAACTAAAAGTTTCACGATTCAAATATTATCAATGAATTATGAAGTCGAGTATGCAGCGTCCAAGCTCATTGGAAACGTGAACTGACGTTTAATTTTAATAGCATTTAAATTTCTTCTCTGCTTTTAAAACCGTGAATACCAATAGAGCGCAGCTAAACCTTAACACGGTAGACAAGTGTTCTTTTAGGACACTTCAGCCAAATCAACAAAAAATTGGCTTAGCTTCGTCTCGATCCCAGTAGAGCTTGAAATTCATCAGCCAACAATAGCAGTAATGGCGTTGGAATGGCGTTCGACAAGAGTAGTATATAATCAGAGACTACAATCAACCTGAGTAATAGTTTGTCAATTTAGACTGCAAAAACCTTTTATTATTCTCAACGCCGACGGTCAATCAACATTATTTGTTTACGACTGGTTTCCACGAATTAATTTCGACACAATACGCCGTTTGAATCAGCTGTCGATCCAAAGTCGCTCCAAGGTCGAACCTTACTGAGTTAGGTTCGGCACATGAGTGGAGCGGCGTTGGACGGGCCTTATGTTAAATCTTTCTCACGAATTTCGAACATATGGATTGTACATATTCACTTTCACAAAAGAATATAGCTTCGAATAATGGATTATCTTGAGCTTATCTGGAGCTTTACTGAGAAAATGCCTTTCATCGCAGTAAAGCATTTTAGCTGTATAAATTTTAAAAGCTTTGTATTGCATTCTTGACATATATATTGTATTATTATCTCAGTATAAATAGGCTAATTTTTATGTAGTTTAAACCAGACCAGAACTAGACGATTGTTATTGTAACTGTTTTAAATTGCATGCCATTGTATACTTATATATAGGAAATGCAATGTAATGCATGGTGATGGCCTCTGTTTGTAAACAAAATAGCTTCCTAATGGAATTATAAACATTTTATTATGGTAGCTTAAGTCTGCCGTAGAAGCCAGTGGTCGCTGCACTTTATTGGGTTCCTCATGCACGTAGGCACGTAGGCGCACACATCAAATTTTAGTGTAAAGACTTTTCATAACTCTAAGGGTAATTCAGTATATAAAGGACCTTGATGAAGGCGAAGAAATTTGTTTTGATTTACTTCAAAACAGTCAATGCAAAAAGATAAACTCAAGGCACTGAACAAAGTGAACTCGCTGCTAAACAAAAAACTAACTCAGCAAATTCATTGGGAGCCGGTTTAAGTCATTTTTAAGCAGTTTTTCTGTGTAAGAATTGTGACAGTTTGTGATTTAGGAAGTGGTGCTCGCTGTCTAATAAGCTTACAATGTAGTTTTGAACCATCTCGGTTTGGTTGCATGATTAATTACGCTGCATGTTTTACCGTACACATTGCTAAATACCTGAGAGAATTTTATGTAGAGAAGTGAACGAATTTCCTTCGCTTCTAGTACGCAAATGTGCGTTAGGAAAAGTCTGAACTCACTCACCCAAGCAGAGGCAACTCGCAATATAAAAACCGGCGTAAATACTCGTTTACGAATCTAAAAATTTAATTTTAATAATTCATTAAGTTAACTTCCAATCACGAGATGTATACCACATCACGTGCATGCATCTGGATACCCAATGAAAAACAGTTTATCGATCTCCAGTGAGAGTGGTTTTGTGAGTAGAGAAAAAATTGATTATTTGGTTAAATTTTTTTATTCGCTTTCGCTGATAGCAATATAGAAAATCCAACGTAGAAATTATTGTTTTGGTTTTTGAAGTAGCGAGTTAATTTTCCAGTTCATTAACCGTAAAATATAACTGATACCCGTTGTTTTGTTTACTAGCCGTAAACTCGTAACTGTAATTAGCGTTGAAGTGTAAACGGAACCCGCACTTGCCTTTGTATAACCGTTATCTACCTGCACTGTTTTGAAAGTGATTAATCTTGTAAACGCGAAATTCCCTTATAGCCAATAGTCCTTCAGGAAATGTATTAGATAATGCTTAAGTTAGACTAGTTAATAACATTACCTAATGCGTTAGCATTGTAGTTTAGGCTTAAATAGAACTGCTTTGTAAAATATTCTTTGGTTATGTTATTGGAGTAAACTCTACTGTTGGAGCCAAGTAACCGTGTGATTTCTGCTGTCCGTAAGTTCGTTTTGCTGTAACAGATCCCGTCTTCCTGTTGTTGCAAGCGTGGTTCCCCATCTGCTAGTTGTTAACAAGGAGAACAACCGAAATAGCCCAAAAAGCTATTATCACATTGGTGGAGAATCATCTGGATACCCAATGAAAAACAGTTTACCGATCTCCAGTGAGAGTGGTATATACCACTTAAATATGCACATCGACAACTTGCACAAAACTATGAATATTTATTTGTCTGTAGTTACCTTGAAATTTTTTAACAATACAACTCATGAAATCGGAAATAGTGCTAACAACAATTCCTTAAATACAGATAGCGTCGGATACTAAAAACTATTACATAAATTGTTTTTGGTGGATATCACTCTTCGTTCTTTTTGCTCTACTTCAATGACAAATTTGCTTTGCCAATAATTCGGAGAGTCGAACGCTTCGAAACCTAATGCAAATTGTAATCTCTTAACGAGCCTCCTGAAAGCATTGAAATTTTTCTCCACCGAGATCTTCGCCATTGTTTAAAAATAGTACCCAGTGGGTACATGAGTCTAATGCGTCATGGATTGTTAGTGCGGTTGGAATATGTTGTATTTACGGCAAAAAGTCAGGCGACAAAAATCCGCCAAACTACTTAAACGAATACAACAACTTAGCCTGTGTTAACAACTCTGCAAGTGTAAAATAGAAGCACAACAAAATAGAATGAAATAAGAATAACCCGTTGGTAGGTGAAGGGGAAGGAGGCGGGTAAGAGTTTACTCCGAGGTGATCTTGTCCTTACGATGGCAAAGGAGAGAAGGAAGAATAGCATTGGAACTAGTCATAATATACCCTCAAAACAACGCCCCCAAATCTCATTGGTTAGATTTGGCGTACCTGGTACAACTTTACCCAACGGATTATCATGTGAGCACCATGCCTTGACATAAATTACATTATGTCTGGCCATAATGTCTGGTTTTATTATTTTACGGCAAGGATCTTGGGAATTTTAATCTTTAAAATTACAAACCCGTTCCCGTATAATGCTGGCTTGCTTGTTCCATTTGAGTGCGCATTTGTTTAAACCTAGCGCTATCCCCTTTATTGAAGCACTCTGGCCCTCTCTTTGCATCATCTATAACGGTAGTGCTGTTCAACACTACCCTTACAAAGAGTCGAGGTGAGTAACTTACCACAAATTTTAGTAGACAGTACCCTTTAGTCCTTGCCCTCAGTAATAAAGAAATACCGTAATAAAACTCTCGTCAAAAAACTTCAAAGGGAGTGCAAAAAAGTACAATTAATGTCCAAAGTTCTCATCTACGTCACAAAAGTAGCGAGGTTCGTAAACAGCAAGAATGTACTATTTTCAATTCTAAAAACCTGTTTCCTAAACGTCTCACAATTTCTTTCCAACTTGCTGAAAAGTGTTTTAAGAATTTCCAGGGAAACAATATCCGCCGACCGGATCAATCAAGGGCCAATATGGCAGCTCACATAGGAAGTATATACACACATCATAAAAACAACGAGGGGATAACCTCACCATTCCCTAAAAAAGCACGCAGCGCATCCACAGGTAGTAAACTGCGTTATTTTTTGTGAATAGTGAACAGTGATGTCTGTTATCTAATGCTTACTGAAAAAAAAACGTTAAGCGAAAAAAAAAAACCATTCTGAAACTCTGTTATCAATAACCCACATGAAGTTGTCGCAAGAGACATGAGTTTGACAGGTGGCTTTCCTAATTGCTCTTTAAACAATAGCTTAAGGTGAGGATCGGTGACGAATAGTAATTTGACAGATATAAGACGTTCTATTATGCTAATAGATTCGTTCAGTATCAACGCTGGACTTCTTCCATTTCAGCTCGATGAGTTAAGATTCAACCATCAATCAAGTCGAACAATCATTATTCAAGTCAGTTGTTAAAAAGGTATGGATATGAATTTGACAACAGGGTATACATTAAGTCACCTAAAAACTAAAATAGTACATGCTTTTACCTGCTTGAGACAGTAAAGTGTGTATCGTATTCTTATAATCTGTATACCAGGCATCTAAAAAAACATCGATTTTCGTATTCAAGCTTACAACAGTAAATAAGGTTTTCTGTGAGTGTTTCCGGAATTTTTGTACATACACTATTCAAAAAGATATGCAATTTATGGAATTGAATTTTGTTTGCATTATCGTGTATGATCCTATACCAGTGCATATCTTTTAAGGAGTTCACTTAATATTCATTTTTGATAATATTTCAAGACAGTTCTGTGACACAAATAAATAAAAACAGAATGCCATGTCGTGTGATAAAAAAACTGTCTTCGAGTTCCAAAGGGGCCAGGAAAGCCCATAGCTGTTCTCCTAATAATTCGCTACCACTATTTCTTAAAATTCACCTCCATTATGTAAGAGCCTGTAACAAAATCGTTTGTTCTATGTTTTGACGTTAGTATCTGTTTCGCTTAAATCAGCTTATATTGTCTTATCAGTTTCACCACCAAGCAGCTTCATCTCACTTTCAAATGAGCACTGATGAAACATTTGCTGTAGTTTGGGGTATTTTTTAATGAAAACGTACATTACCGAACAACGCATTTTCGTATTTATGCAGCATAAACGAGAAACACAAGTCAAGCGAGAACGGTAACTTTAGCTGTACCCAGCAGGTGTTATCTTAGTTTGCATTTAAACAAAGTTGCCCCAATAGCTGCAGGGTTTCATCCCCAGCTATACTCAAAACATTAGGCTGACAGAGTAATTGTTATTGTTATTTAGGAATGAGATCTTAATATGTTATGAGTTTAAAGTCAAAATTTTAGCTCAGATTGCTAATTGTTTTTACCAGCAGGGCCTCTTTCGATACCAGCTACGTTGCTGAATATGCCACCCTCTGTAAATGAAGATCATCTTACATCTAACTGAAAAAAACCAACAAGAGTTAACATGATACACCCCTCAAACGAGTGAAACGTCCATTGCTTCTCGTAAAAATTGAGCAGGTTTAAATTCCATGGGATCGCACGAGAATCCCTGAGATAGCATAAGAGTTAGATAAGATATACATAAAACTTTATTAACGCGTAAATGCCACATTAAAATACCCTTGGCAATAGAATGAAATTCGTCATCTCCCGGTGACTATCGTTCTCGTCTCGTCTGGCCTTCATGAAAGCATTAAAACGTGCAGAATTCGAGTAGTTCGAGTCTCACAACAAGCGTCACCGACAGGTGCATGGCTCACGACTAATGTTACTGAATTAACATTTTATTTTCTTTTTTTACCATTTGAACAAATATGCCAAAGAAATCTTTCTGATTTTTGTCCGTACGTTTGGTAATATGTGGATTTTAGGAAACAAGCGAATTACATTTAAGTTTGATGCGTGAAGAGTACAAAAGCAGGTGCACCTAGTCGCTAATGGAATTTCATAATGAGAAGTTTATTCAGATAACAAACACAAGGCAAAATAATGTTTTGTTATTTTGCCTTGTGTTTGTTATATTAATGTTAAAACTATACCAAAAATAGAATTTTAATTTCCATTTAATTTATATATTGTTGTATTATTAGTATTGGTTTTAGTCGTGAATATAAATTGGAAAATAGGCAAACAGATGGTGTGATATTTAGTTTTCATAATACGCTCGTTATCTTTAGACTTCTTTTTTGACTTCGCAGGTATTTGGCTTCGCATCTGAAAAAAAGTCATCCCCAATTCCCTCTATGAGTCGCGCGTGCAAGGAATCGTGGGAGTTGTATTTAACAAAACATGTCCAAGACTTGGCAACGCTGAATACAACTACCATGATTCGCTGCAGGCACGTTTCATAGAGGGAACTTGGCATAAGTTTCCTTGTGTCCAACCAATAAGATGTTTCCCTAGTGTCGTTGTACTTGATAGCGTCTATGAATCATTAGTCATGGCAAACAGTTTTTATTATCTCGCTCTAGGATTTCGGAGTCGCAGTTACTATTGGTGGTAGTGTATTTTCTAAGTTAAAACTAGTTAGTTAGTTAGTTAGTCAGTCAGTCAGTCAGTCAGTAAGTTAGTTACTTGGAATACCCTAAAACCGATAGAGGTTATAGTCTGGCTAAGTATTATTTCATAAAAAAAAAGCTGACTGAGATCTTTCTTTTGAAAATGTGTAAGTATTTAAAAGTTAGCATTTAATTAAAACTGTCTGCAGAGACTGGTAAACAAGTTAGTTTTCTATTCTTACTAACGCCGATAACGTGTTCACTGTTTCGTAAAAGGCGCCGACATGAAAGTTATTTACTTTGATTCTCAGTAACTATGAATTCGTACATTCAACAAGAAAAAATGCTACTAATTTTACAAACATCAACTACAACTGCCAATCATTTAATGTTACGTCAAATATGCGCAGTCACGGTGTGACAAGTTTTTAGTGGGGAGATGTTCGCCTTAACATAAGCTCATTAATAAGTATATCGGTATCAGCTTAATCAGCAACGTTTTGTCATCCACAGAGCGATGATGAGCATAATAATGGGCAATTGGTGTAAAGTTCTTTTAGTGATCGTCATCGGTCTTGGTGTTATTCAGTTCCGCGTTTCTTCAGCGACTGGAAACTCGTTCACACCCGGCAATGACGACGAAGACGAGGATGAGGACGAAGACGATTTGGTAGAAAAAAAATTGACCATAGCCTGGATTGAGAAACCTCCATACATAACATCACCTCCTAATGGATCTTTAGACAACGCAGCGCATGGAATGATCCGGGACACACTTTTACGGTACATTACAATAGAGTGCGGCTATCATGCAGAAGTTGAATACGATGTAAAAACGTTACGGGTTGAAAGTGAATTTGGCATGATCGAGTTACTGAGGCAAAACAGAGTCCACGCCGCCGCTCCTATATTCGAGCACAGAAACCGACGGTACAGCGAATTCCCATTTGTGAAACTCGTCGATTATCCTGGAACCGATTTTATTACCACTGAAGACGAAACTAACGGGCTCACCGTTGTTTTGGACGCGGTTTTGAAATCTTGGCCACTGTTTGCAGTAACTCTGATCCTCACGGCCATCGCTGGTATCATTGTGTGGGCTCTGGTAGGTTTCAATTGCATTTGTTTAATGAAGATATGCATCCCAATTTGATACCCTTACGGACAAATGAAAACGTAAGAACTCACTTTCCCAAACTCATCATTCATCTAGTTAAAATAATAAAAGGAAATCAGAACCGTGACGGAGTTTGGAAATCTGATGTTAATTAGCACAGATTTTTATGATTTTATTTCTTCGTTCTCTCCGGAGTTTTTGTTTCGATTGAGAAGATGTATCAAACACTTGACAGCGTTTTTTATCACATTTCCAAGCACCTCGAAGATCATCAAAAATATTCCGCTGCGCGTCGTATTTTCAACTTGGTTCCCAGCCTAAAGCGAAGAGCTTTCTGATGTGAGCACCGAATTGAACACAAAAAAAAAAACAGTTCAAAAGGCTCCGTTGATTCCTTTTGTATTCTTGATTTTTGGAACTTACAGGACACATACTGGAACGATGAAGAGTTTCCCCGTTCATTCATCAAAGGATCTTGGGATGGATTTTGGTGGTCCTTTATTTCTATGACCACCGTTGGGTAAGAAAACCTTCTTATGCCAGTATGTTAATTTTAAGCAAGTTTGCAATCATTCTCGTCCCCATAGCCCTTTTCGCTTCTCTTAGCCGACTGGGGCCTTGGCACGAGAAACGAAGGGCTCTGGGGTCATAGGGTTTTTGAATTAATTCGAATTTTTTTGATTGGCTGTTTGAAACAAAGAATAGTAATTAAAAAAGTAAGTAAAAACCGCCATGCCTGTCCCACAGAGTCTTGAGAAACATCAGGACTGCATACATGAAGACCGGAAGTCCTACAATCTAGGACTGGAAATCCTGTGTCCCCAGAGCCCTTCGTTTCTCCTGCCAAGGCCCCGCCGACTAAGAGAAGCGAAAAGGGCTATGGGGACGAGAATGGTTTGCAATGTGCCTTTAATTTACAACAAAATTTTGTTTTTTACTTAACCATCGGAAGTACGAGCAAATTCAGGCCAACACCCAACTTGCTATGATAAGACATGACATAATTTGTGGCATCTTAAGGCGTCAATAAATCTGCCATCTTGGATCCGCAGCCATTGATTTTACTTTGTCTCAAAATGGTAGAAAGTAATGCAGATCGATACAATGTAGTTTAACAATAAACTAGTTTGCTTAAGAGAACTGAAAAATTTGTGATTAAAACGTGATTATGTCGAATTTTGACATAACCTGCAGTCAAAATATGTTTTCCATTTGAGCAATATCACAATTATAGATACATTGTTGACTTATGAACATTTCGCGATGGATCAATTAACAGCTACCGACCAGAAGTTTTTAAAAACATAGTAAATCCCCTATTGTGATGAAAACACAAGGGGGTACACCTTTGTACGCCCGAAATTCAGGTTAAAGGCCAAGTGCTTCAATATATGGAATTGTAGAAACATTTAAGAAACGTCCAACAAATTAAATTGCAAAACATTTTTTTAAATATATACAACCGTAAATCAATAACGACCGATTTTTATGCATCAGGTATGGCGACAAAGCTCCAAAGTCCATCGTCGCTCGCATTTTTTCGATCATATGGATCCTTATAGGCCTCATCATCATGGCGATTTTTATGGCAAACGTTACCTCTGCACTTACCGCTATCTCTCTGAAACTGGAACCAAGTAGCTTCAGTGGTTTTAAGGTAAGTCCATTATTATTATTATTCCAATTCGACATTTTAATTTCCATAGTACTCTGCAACACTTAGCGCATTTAGCTGGACACAAGATATTGAACGTGAGTGTGTAGAACATTGGCTATATATCGTCTCAGATATCAGCTTTCTCTCCCCTACTCCTGTAAAATTACTTGTATAAAAGGAGCGATCATTGGTATGTTTGTTTTCGATATATAAATGTATTTGCACCCGATGTTCTTTTCTTTGATGATTTCAATTGTGACTTTCTGTATTCAAGGCCAAACATGTGTTCGAAAGAAATGAAGAGCGTTGATTGCTATCATTATTTATGCACTTATTTAAAGAGTATGCAGGAACTGCGACGACTGAAGCTGACAGAAGCGAATTTAAAAGACTGCGTTTCAAAAAGAAGATATCACGTTTCAAAGTTTGGATTTTACATTTTACTCTCTTAGAGTCCATTAACGTCCAGCAATTTTTGAATTCGAGAAATTTCCAATTGCCAGGGCACAAAAGAGGTTATGATTGATTACTGGGTTATATAGTTATTAACTCGGTGCGCTATTCTAGATGAAAACTTCGACAAAAAATTGCATTGTTTGCAGTTTCGCTGCTGAGAGCTTCAAGCATCACCATAACCGTTGAATTCGGAGAATTAAAGCTTTACAAGGTTACAGCCCCCCTCCCCCCCCCCCGCCCCCCCCCCCCCCAAAAAAAAAAACAATGGCTAATTGATTTATTAATGAGTAAGAGTCCTGCGCGACATTAATACATGTATCAAAAACAAGGCTTCGATTAAAATGATGGCATTTGTAATTATCAATATAGAAATAACCCCTTTGTACTCCTGCTAGGTTGCAGTGTTAGGCAATGGAACAGAATACCAGCATGCACTCCAGGAAGACGCTCACCCGAAAGGTAACGTATCAGTACAAAAGTCAATCTAATAGAAGTAGATGGAAAAATGTAATTCACAATAAAAATTAGTTGATTCGACAGTTTTTCTTAACAGCATGGTAATCACGTTGGCCAAAAGACACAGACAATCCAGTGAAACAATCAAAACTCGAATCGAATGCACGTAGGGTGCAAAAAGTGTGGAAAAACGTATGTGAGCGGGTGAAGATTGGATATTGGCTGACAGAGTGGCGCGGGGTTTTAACCAATCACTAAGCGTAGAGAAGCAAAACGTATAACCAAAGCAAACGTGAAGTACTATCGACACTCAAGTAAACACCGCTCCTTCACTTTGACGTTTCTAAAACTACCAATCTTTTTTCGTCTTATTTTTAGTGTACCATAGAATTGACGACATCACTCAGGCTGTCAAATCAAAACAAGTTGATGGAATGTTCTTGGACCGCTTCACTGCTTCCTATTACCAGACAAGAAACAAATTAAAATCGCTTCTTACCGTCACGAAGTTAGAACTTCAAAGGGACGTTGGAGTTCTGTTGTCAAAAAATAGAGAAGATCTTGCCGAGTGCTTATTAAATTTGCATTCTTCAAACATTTTGAGGTCGGCTCAAACCATAACTTCTACGTACAAGGTAAACTTTACCATTACTGATTAAAGTATACTTTGTGCTCGTGAACTTTATCTTGAAATGACATTAACATGAATAAAATATAATATTGCTGTCATGAGTGAAAAAATCACGGGCTACCAGAATTTAAGGGACACTGTCACGAGCATAATGTGAAAAATTGAACAGCCCAAAAACATGTTTACACCATTGGAAACCTGTTAACAGTGGCCAAGTTTTCTTAAAACTACTATACCACTGTACTGAAGAGAAATATAGAGTGATGTCACTGTGATACCATCGGGAGCTTTTAATCTCAACTTGAAAAAGTCAGCCTGACTTTTTCGAGTTCTGTCCTGGTGGTTTGGAAAAATGGATGAAACCTGTTTGCGGTCACCCTTTTCTTTACATAATTTGCTAGATATCCTTCCCTTTACGTTCTAGGAGCATTTCCTGCATGGTTAAAAGTACTTAGTTGTAATTGTGGTGCCGTTTTACTAAAAAAGCCCAAAAATGTCCGTGACAGTGCCCCTGTTCTTTGTACTATGGTATAACCATAGTAAAAATAAGTATTTGGAATATACGTTTAATTTACGTTACAAATAACCTTTTTATGTAAGCAAATACAATATAAAAGTAAGATTATTAATATGAGGACATAAACGGGCTGTTGCAATGTCTAAATTCATCTTATATTGCAATACTCGGAGGCAACTTGTAATATGAAGAAGTGTAATTTATGTTCCTAAATCTTCCGTTGTTGGCATACAATTTGAATTTACAGTGATTTGTAATTTATAGGGTGTTCCCTTTTCTTACCTTTAGCTAACACAGCAGAAGCCTTCCACAAAAGTACAGCTGTTTGACGAGTCATCCACCTTCATTAAAAACTCCATGTACATATCACTTGGAGTATTGGCTGGATTGCTTCTCATTGGAATACTATGGGACATCCTTATCAGAAAAAAGCGGAAATCCAAACAAAATGCCGTAGATGGTATGCATTTTAGTTATATACTAAGCTACATAAAATAAGGGGACATTAGAAAGATTTAAGATTTCTCTCCTGGCTTAGCCTGTTTTCTAGGTAACATAGCCATGTCCAAAGTTGTCGCTATCTTATCAGAATTAAAAGAGCCCTTGCTTACTAATGCTGTATATTCTCATATTATTATTGTATTTTTCATGGTGACAAAGTTTGTTCGAGCTGAATAAAAAATTCGGTGACTTTAAATTATTATAGTTTTTCAGTTTCTTTAAATTACGCTTTGACACTCTACCATCAAAAAGTTTTATTTATTGAATCTGATGCTGCTGTATTGATGAATCGTGATCAAGAATCTCTTCAGATTTTCCGCCATCTCTTTCGAGAACCAATAGTCAGCTACTAAAATAAACTGATAAACATGACAAACTAGTGCTGTTGTACCCCTGATGGACGGAAAATCATTATGGGGTTCAACGTACAATTAAACGAAAAGTAATTGGTTAAGTCTGTATGTCAAATCATGGTTTTCCCGGTTGGAGAATCGAATACTGAAATATATTTTGGTGAATATTGTGGACACATAGTCAAGGGAGCTACCGTTCCCCTACCGCCCCTCTCTCATGTAGGACCTGGTGATCTGTCTTTAAAAATAACTTTTATTTATATTCTACTTGTCAGGAGCAGCCTTCAATGGAGGAGTGACAACAGACACAATCCAAAGCGACCTAGAAGCAGCAAGGCAGCTTCTTCGACAAACGCAAGAATAGTTTAACAAACTGGAACTAAAAGTTTCACAATTCAAATATTATCAATGAATTATGAAGTCGTGCATGCAGCGTCCAAGCTCAGTGGAGACGTGAACTAACGTTTAATTTTAACATTTAAGTTTCTTGTCTACTTTAAAAACCGTGAATACCAATAGAACGCAGCTAAACCTTAACACGGTAGACAAGTGTACTTTTAGGACACTTCAGCCAAATCAACAAAAATTGGCTTAGCTTCGTCTCGATCCCAGTAGATCAATAAGAGCTTGAAATTCATTAGCCAACAATAGCATTAATGGCGTTGGAATGGCATTCGAAAAGAGTACTATATAATCAGAGACTACAATCAACCTGAGTAATAGTTTGCCAATTTAGACTGCAAAAACCTTTTATTATTCTCAACGCCGACAGTCAATCAACATTATTTGTTTACGACTGGTTTCCACGAATTAATTTCGACACATAGTCAAATACGCCGTTTGAATCAGCTGTCGCTCCAAAGTCGCTCCAAGGTCGAACCTTACTGAGTTAGGTTCCCCGGGGGGGGGGGGGGGGGGGGGGGGGACTCCCATATGAAATGGACGGGGATGCTCGTCGGAAATTTTGAATTTAACCCCTAAAAGGGACCAATCTGTGCCTGACCGAAGCTTATGCAGACCCCTAAAAGAGTAAATATAACAAATCAAAATTCTTTCCTTTTTGTTATTTCTTCGTGTGCAACCCTAAACGAGATCTTGACGGCTAAAATTAATGACATTTTGCCCAGAACACCCTAAGCGAGACCAAAATCCGAAACTTACACCCCTAAGCGAGACGACGAGCATCCCCGTCCATTTCATATGGGAGTTCCCCCCCCCCCCCCCCCCCCCCGGGTTAGGTTCGGCACATGAGTGGAGCGCCGTTTGGAACGGGCCTTATGTTAAATCTTTCTCACGAATTTCGAACATATGGATTGTACATATTCACTTTCACAAAAGAATATAGCTTTGAATAATGGATTATCTTGAGCTTATCTGGAGCTTTACTGAGAAAATGCCTTTCATCGCAGTAAAGCATTTTAGCTGTATAAAGAGATACTTATAAGCGTTGTATTGCATTCTTGACATATATATTGTATTATTATCTCAGTATAAATAGGCTAATTTTTATGTAGTTTAAACCAGACCAGAACTAGACGATTGTTATTGTAATATATGTCATTTTTAGGTGCTGTTTTAAATTGCATGCCATTGTATACTTATATATAGGAAATGCAATGTAATGCATGGCGATGGCCTCTGTTTGTAAACAAAATAGCTTCCTAATGGAATTATAAACATTTTATTATGGTAGCTTAAGTCTGCCGTAGAAGGCAGTGGTGGCAGCGAAGCAAACTCTGATATATAGATTTAGGCAGGCCTAAAAGTGGAGCTCCTATTTATTATTTTTTTCTTTGAGTTTGCACTATTTCCCAATTAAATAAGTAGCCACACTATATCTAAGCGTATACGGTTGCCCATATAGGTACATGTCGCTACACTTTATTGGGTTCCTCATGCACGTACGCACGTAGGCGCACACATCAAATTTTAGTGTAAAGACTTTTCATAACTCTAAGGGTACTTCAATGTAAAAAGGACCTTGATGAAGGCGAAGAAATTTGTTTTGATTTACTTTAAAACAGTCACTGCAAAAAGATAAACTCAAGGGACTGAACAAAATGAACTCGCTGCTAAACAAAAAACTAACTCAGCAAATTCATTGGGAGCCGGTTTAAGTCATTTTTAAGAGGAAGTTTCCAGAAAAATTCAACAAGGTGCGGCAAGGCTAAAATAAAATAGTTCGCTCATCTTCTGCATGTAGGCAGCCCTTAGTAAAACTAAAAACGTTACGTTGTTTTTGTCTTCAAAGATTTTTATTTTTCTGAGAAAAACGAAATTTTCGATTTCACGTCCAGACTCGATTCAGAGGGTCCAAATTGGGCTGAAAATCGACCATTTTCATTCCATTCGCATATCAAAACGATCAAGCGCAGAAAAAATTAAATACAACCGGCTTATTGCACGACCCTTCCTTGTCCAAAGAAGCATAGTTTCAAGAGTTTTGGTTTAATCTAATTATTTAACGGTAAACGAAACCAGACTATTCTCATAGGCCATGAAAGTCGGTTGGTCAAAAGAATCGTCATTTTCACCATGTGCCATATCTCGGATATCCTTGAGATATAGGTATTTATATTGTAGAAGGATGATACTTTCAAAATATACAAAGTTTGGTTTGGGCCAATGATTGAGCACTTGTCAAAAAATTATTCAAAATCGTACAAAAACGGCACTAAATCAAGCCAGCCTTCGAATGCGTGACCAAAAGTATTACCACCGTATTTGTTCTTTAAATCAATTTAATCGCAATACTAGCTATATTTAGGCATGAATCAAAATAAATATGTTCACCTTTGCTCGATTATGATGTCCTAACCGTTGCAATACGTTTCTTTCCTGTCATTTCTTCAATGGCTTCCCGTTTAGTTCGCATGCCGCTCGGTCGAACACGTCTTGCGACTGGTGAATTTGAAGCAACCACAGCTAGGTTTTTATCCAAGTATGTATCGTCATGATTAACGGGCGCTTCTTGTGTTACTCGATTAAGCCATATTTCAGGTTAAGCGTTTTCAATAAGCCACTTTGCAGCGCCCGTTGGAAGCCATTATTATTCGAAAAGTGAAGTATTAAATTTGCATACTTCCGAGACAAACGTGACATTTTTTATACTTAACGGGGTGGGGTGGGGGTAGGGCTTAAATTTTTAGCTGAATCGATGGTTTGAAAGTGTTTGGAGATGAATTATCACAAACTCGTATTTACTACGTGATTTGCTTAACTTATAAGTTCTGCTTACGCTCAAAATGAGAGAGAGAAAAAAAGACATTTTTTTTCCTGTTGTTGTTGCGGTTTTTTATTTTAACAAACGATCAAGGCTCTGTTTCCTTTTTCAGCTAAGGCAACAGATGACACATTCGGTCCCGGTTCTGTATCCTTTGGATAGAAACGGAAAGTTTGACGTCTTCTTAAGAAGTCTTCCTTTTACTGTGATATAAAGCAATCTCGTGAGGAACTTTGCATGTACAGTAACTTTTTCGCCATCCAGTTTCAAGCTCGGATCGATGGAGGGGACAGATAGTAAAAGCGCTAACATCCTGTTGCGTGTTAAAGATACCCGCTCTCAGGAGAATAAGTTCCTGCTCGCCATTAACACCAGCAAAAGACCAGAGGGACTTACTATTTTCTATATCCTTGTTATATGACAGCAAAGGGACCTCGGTTATTAGTTTACTTTAATCCCGTCGATCATAAGAACAAGGACTGCGAACTTTCGTTTTAAAAGCACAAGAAACTTCCATGAGTACACCAAGTGCATCGAGACCATGTGAAGAGTTTTCTAACAGTTCAACAGATAATTGAGAGAGATAGCACTTGAAGTCTTGACGAGGACAGCGTTGTGCCGGGTGATTCACAAATGGTTCGTGAGAAAAAAGAAATTATTGAAAAATCTATAATCGAGTTTAGCAAATTACATTAGTCTCGTCTCCTAAAAGTAAACAATGTGAATTCTCGCACACACAAGGTCAAATATTTTACTTACTTTGGAGAATTACAGAGTACATAGATGAAATATAAATATAAATTTTGTTTCCATAGTAGGAGCAACCAGTAATTAATAGGCTTTTTTTCACGGTTTTTCTCTCTTTGATTCTGAGCGTAAGCAGAACTTATAAGTTAAGCAAATCACGTAGTAAATACGAGTTTGTGATAATTCATCTCCAAAAACCATCGGTTCAGCTAAAAATTTAAGACCATATCCCCACCCCACCCCGCTAAGTATAAAAAAACTGTCACGCTAGTCTCGAAAGTATGCAAATTTTTACTTCACTTCGAATAATAATGGCTTCCAACGGGCGCTGCTAAGTGGCGTATTTAAAACGCTTTGCCGGCTATAACCTGAAATATGGCTTAATCAAGCAACACAAGTAGAGCCCGTTAATCATGACGATATATATTAGGATAAAAGCAGAGCAGTGGTTGCTTCAAATTCACCAGTCGCAAGACGGATTCGACCGAGCGGCATGCGAACTGAACGTGAAGCCACTGAAGAAATGACAGGAAAGAAACGTATTGCAACGGTTAGGACATCATAATCGAGCAAAGGTGAACATATTTATTTTGATTCATGCCTAAATATAGCTAGTATTGCGATTAAATTGATTTAAAGAACAAATACGGTGGTAATACTTTTGGTCACGCATTCGAAGGCTGGCTTGATTTAGTGCCGTTTTTGTACGATTTTGAATAATTTTTTGACAAGTGCTCAATCATTGGCCCAAACCAAACTTTGTATATTTTGAAAGTATCATCCTTCTACAATATAAATACCTATATCTCAAGGATATCCAAGATATGGCACATGGTGAAAATGACGATTCTTTTGACCGACCGACTTTCAGGGCGCGTGAGAATAGTCTGGTTTCGTTTACCGTTAAATAATTAGATTAAACCAAAACACTTGAAACTATGCTTCTTTGGACAAGGAAGAGTCAAGCAATAAACCGGTTGTATTTATTTTTTCTGCGCTTGATCATTTTGGCATGCGAATGGAATGAAAATGGTCGATTTTCAGCCCAATTTGGACCCTCTGAATTGAGTCTAGACGTGAAATCGAAAATTTCGTTTTTCTCAGAAAAATAAAAATATTTGAAGGAAAAAACAACGTAACGTTTTTAGTTTTACTAAGGACTATCTACATACAGAAGATGAGCGAAATCCCTGTTTTTTAGCCTTGCCGCAAAAAATCATTTTTGTCTGATTTTTCTGGAAATTTCCTCTTAAGCAGTTTTTCTGGGTAAGAATTGTGACAGTTTGTGATTTAGGAAGTGGTGCTCGCTGTCTAATAAGCTTACGATGTAGTTTTGAACCATCTCGGTTTGGTTGCATGATTAACTACGCCGCATGTTTTATCGTTCACATTGCTAAATGCCTTAGAGAATTTTATGTAGAGAAGTGAACGAATTTCCTTCGCTTCTAGTAGGCAAATGTGCGTTAGGAAAAGTCTGAACTCACTCACCCAAGCGGAGGCAACTCGCAATAGAAAAACCGGCGTAAATACTCGTTTACGAATCTAAAAATTTAATTTTAATAATTCATTAAGTTGACTTCCAATCACGAGATGTATACCTCATCACGTGCATGCATCTGGATACCCAATGAAAACCAGTTTACCGATCTCCAGTGAGAGTGGTATATACCACTTAAAATATGCACATCGACAACTTGCACAAAACCATGAATATTTATTTGTCCGTAGTTACCTTGAAATTTTTTAACAATACAACTCATGAAATCGGAAATAGTGCTAACAACAATTCCTTAAATACAGATAGCGTCGGATACTAAAAGCTATTAAATAAATTGTTTTTGGTGGATATCACTCTTCGTTCTTTTTGCTCTACTTCAGTGACAAATTTACTTTGCCAACAATTCGGAGAGTCGAACGCTTCGAAACCTAATGCAAATGGTAATCTCTAAACGAGCCTCCTCAAAGCATGGAAATTTTTCTCTACCGAGGTCTTCCCCATTGTTTAAAAATAGTACCCACTGGGTACATGAGTCTAATGCGTCGTGGATTGTTAGTGCGGTTTAAATATATTGTAAGTAGTTTCCGTATTTACTGCAAAAAGTCGGGCGACAAAATCCGCCAAACTACTTAAACGAATACAACAACTTAGCCTGTGTTAACAACTCTACAAGTGTAAAATAGAAGCAAAACAAAATAGAATGAAATAACAAGGATAATCCGTTGGTAGGTGAAGGGGAAGGAGGCGGGTAAGAGTTTACTCCGAGGTGATCTTGTCCTTACGATGGCAAAGGAGAGAAGGAAGAATAGCATTGGAACTAGTCATAATATACCCTCAAAACAACGCCCCCAAATCTCATTGGTTAGATTTGGCGTACCTGGTACAACCTTACCCAACGGATTATCATGTGAGCACCATGCCTTGACATAAATTACATTATGTCTGGCCATAATGTCTGGTTTTATTATTTTACCGGCAAGGATCTAAGGAATTTTAATCTTTAAAATTACAAACCCGTTCCCGTATAATGCTGGCTTGCTTGTTCCACTTGAGTGCGCATTTGTTTACACCTAGCGCTATCCCCTTAGTACTCTGGCCCTCTCTTTGCATCATCCTATAACGGTAGTGCTGTTCAACACTACCCTTATAAAGAGTCGAGGTGAGTAACTTACCACAAATTTTAGTAGTACTCTTTAGTCCTTGCCCCTAGTAGTAAAGAAATACCGTAATAAAACTCTCGTCAAAAAACTTCAAAGGGAGTGCAAAAAAAGTACAATTAATGTCCAAAGTTCTCATCTACGTCACAAAGGTAGCGAAGTTCGTAAACAGCAAGAATGTACTATTTTCAATTCTAAAAACCTGTTTCCTAAACGTCTCACAATTTCTTTCCAACTTGCTGAAAAGTGTTTTAAGAATTTCCAGGGAAACAATATCCGCCGACCGGATCAATCAAGGGCCAATTTGGCAGCTCACATAGGAAGTATATACACATCATAAAAACAACAAGGATATAACCTCGCCTTTCCCTAAAAAAGCACGCAGCGCATCCACAGGTAGTAAACTGCGTTATTTTTTGTGAATAATGAACAGTGATGTCTGTTATCTAATGCTTACTGAAAAAAAAAAACGTTAAGCGAAAACAAAAACCATTCTGAAGCTCTGTTATCAATAACCCACATGAAGTTGTCGCAAGAGACATAGCTTGACAGGTGGCTTTCCTAATTGCTCTTTAAACTATAGCTTAAGGCAAGGATCGGTGACGAATAGTAATTTGACAATAAGACGTTCTGTTAAGCTAATAGATTAGTTTAGTATCAACGCTGTACTTCTTCCATTTCAGCTCGATGAGTTAAGATTCAACCATCAACCAAGTCGACAATTACTATTCAAGTCAGTTGTTAAAAAGGTATGGATATGAATTTGACAACAGGGTATACATTAAGTCACCTAAAAACTAAAATAGTACATGCTTTTACCTGCTTGAGACAGTAAAGTGCGTTTCGTATTCTTATAATCTGTATACGAGGCATCTAAAAAAATATCGATTCTCGTATTCAAGCTTACAACAGTAAATAAGGTTTTCTGTGAGTGTTTCCGAAATTTTTGTACATACACAATTCGAAAAGATATGCAATTTATGGAATTGAATTTTGTTTGCATTATCGTGTATGATCCTATACCAGTGCATATCTTTTAAGGAGTTCACTTAATATTCATTTTTGATAATATTTCAAGGCAGTTCTGTGACACAAATAAATAAAAACAGAATGCCATGTCGTGTGATAAAAAAACTGTCTTCGAGTTCCAAAGGGGCCAGGAAAAGCCCATAGCTGTTCTCCTAATAATTCGCTATCACTATTTCTCAAAATTCACCTCCATTATGTAAGAGTCTGTAACAAATCGTTTGTTCTATGTTTTGACGTTAGTATCTGTTTCGCTTAAACCAGCTTACATTGTCATATCAGTTTCACCACCAAGCAGCTTGATCTCACTTTCAAATGAGCACTGATGAAACATTTTTTTAATGAAAACGTACATAACCGAACAACTTATTTTCGTATTTATGCAGCCTAAACGAGAGAAACACAAGTCAAACGAGAACGGTAACTTTAACTGTAAGCAGGTGTTATCTTAGTTTGCATTTAAACAAAGTTGCCCCAATAGCTGCAGGGTTTTATCCCCAGCTATACTCAAAACATTAGGCTGACAGAGTAATTGTTACTGTTATTTAGGAATGAGATCTTAATCTGTCATGAGTTTAAAGTCAAAATTTAAGCTCAGATTGCTAATTGTTTTTACCAGCAGGGCCTCTTTCGATACCAGCTATGTTGCTGAATATGCCACCCTCCGTAAATGAAGATCATCTTACATCTAACTGAAAAAAAAAACACAAGAGTTTACATGATACACCTCTCAAACGAGTGAAACGTCCATTGCTTCTCGTAAAAATTGAGCAGGTTTAAATTTCATGGGATCGCACGAGAATCGCTGAGATAGCATCAAAGTTAGATAAGATATTCATAAAACTTTATTAACGCGTTTAGTAGTGAATATAAATTGGAAAATAGGCAAACAGATGGTGTGATATTTAGTTTTCATAATACGTCCAGTATCTTCAGAGTTCTTTTTTGACTTCGCAGGTCTTTGGCTTCGCATCTGGAAAAAAGTCATCCCCAATTCCCTCTATGAGTCGCGCGTGCAAGGAATCGTGGGAGTTGTATTAAAAAAAACATGTCCAAGACTTTGCAACGCTGAATACAACTACCATGATTCGCTGCAGGCACGTTTCATAGAGGGAACTGGGCATAAGTTTCCTTGTGTCCAACCAATAAGATGTTTCCCTAGGGTCGTTGTACTTGATAGCGTCTATGAATCATTAGTCATGGCAAACAGTTTTTAGTATCTCGCTCTAGGATTTCGGAGTCGCAGTTACTATTGGTGGTAGTGTATTTTCTAAGTTAAAACTAGTTAGTTAGTTAGTTAATCAGTAAGTCAGTCAGTCAGTCAGTCAGTCAGTCAGTCAGTCAGTCAGTCAGTCAGTCAGTCAGTCAGTCAGTCCGTCAGTAAGTTAGTTACTTGGACTACCATAAAACCGGTAGAGGTTATAGTCTGGCTAAGTATTATTTCATAAAAAAAAAGATGATGATCTTTCTTTTGAAAATGTGTAAGTATTTAAAAATTAGCATTTAATTAAAACTTTCTACAGTGACTAGTAAACAATTTAGTTTTCTATTCTTACTAACGCCGATAACGTGTTCACTGTTTCGTAAAAGGCGCCGACATTAAAATCATTTACTTTGATTCTCAGTAACTATGAATTCGTACATTCAACAAGAACAAATGCTACTAATTTTACAAACATCGACTACAACTGCCAATCATTTAATGTTACATCAAATATGCGCAGTCACGGTGTGAAAAGTTTTTAGTGGCGAGATGTTCACCTTAACATAAGCTCATTAATAAGTATACCTGTATCAGCTTAATCCGCAACGTTTTGTCATCCATAGAGCGATGATGAGCATAATGATGGGCAATTGGCTTCAAGTTCTTTTAGTGATCGTCATCGGTCTTGGTGTTATTCAGTTCCGCGTTTCTTCAGCGACTGGAAACTCGTCCACTCCCGGCAATGACGACGAAGACGAGGATGAGGACGAAGACGATTTGGTAGAAAAAAAATTGACCATAGCCTGGATTGAGAAACCTCCATACACAACATCACCTCCTAATGGATCTTTAGACAACGAAGCGCATGGAATGATCCGGGACACAATTTTACGGTACATTTATGAGTGCGGCCATCATCCTAAAGTTAATTACGATGTAAAAACGTTACGGGTTGACAGTGAATTTGGCATGATCGAGCTACTGAGGCAAAACAAAGTCCACGCCGCCGCTCCTGTATTCGAGCTCAGAAACCGACGGTACAGCGAATTCCCATTTGTACAACTCGTCGATTATCCTGGAACCGATTTTATTACCACTGAAAACGAAACTAACGGCCTCGCCGTTGTTTTGGACGCGGTTTTGAAATCTTGGCCACTGTGTGCAGTAACTCTGATCCTCACGGCCATCGCTGGTATCATTGTGTGGGCTCTGGTAGGTTTCAATTGCATTTGTTTAATGAAGATATGCATCCCAATTTGATACCCTTACGGACAAAAAGATTTTTACGATTTTATTTCTCCGTTTTCTCCGTAGTTTTTGTTTCGATTGAGAAGATATATCAAAAACTCGACAGCGTTTTTCATCACATTTCCAAGCACCTCGAAGATCATCAAAAATACTCCGCTACGCGTCGTATTTTCAACTTGGTTCCCAGCCTAAAGCGAAGAGCTTTCTGATATGAGCACCGAATTGAACACAAAAAAAAATAACCAGTTCAAAAGGCTCCTTTGATTCCTTTTGTATTCTTGATTTTTGAAACTTACAGGACACATACTGGAACGATGAAGAGTTTCCCCGTTCATTCATCAAAGGATCTTGGGATGGATTCTGGTGGTCCTTTATTTCTATGACCACCGTTGGGTAAGAATACCTTCTTTTGCCAGTATGTTAATTTTCAGCAAGTTTTCAACGTCCCTTTAATTTATAGCAAAATTTTGTTTTTTACTTAACCATCGGAAGTGCAAGCAAATTCAGGCCAACACCCAACTTGCTATGATAAGACAGATCAAAATTATTTTGCATTAAGTAGCTCTGAACTTGCTCTTCAAGATGACATAATTTGTGGCATCTTAAGGCGTCAAGAAATCTGCCATCTTGGATCCGCAGCCATTGATTTTACTTTGTCTCAAAAAGGCAGAAAATAACGCAGACCGATACAATGTAGTTTAACAATAAACTAGTTTGCTTAAGAGAACTCAAAAATTTGTAATTAAAACATGATTATGTCGATTTTTGACATAACCTGCAGTCAAAATATGTTTTCCATTTGAGCGATATCACAATTATAGATACATTGTTGACTTATGAATATTTCGCGAGGGATCAATTAACAGCTACCGACCAGAAGTTTTTAAAAACATAGTAAATCCCCTTTTTAAACATGTGACGAAAACACAAGGGGTACACCCTTTTACGTCCGAAGGTCAGGTTAATAAAGGCCAAGTGCTTCAATATATGGAATGGTAGAAACATGTTTAACAAACGTCCAACAAATTAAATTGCAAAACATTTTTTAATATATATAACCGTAAATCAATAACGACCGATTCTTATGCATCAGGTATGGCGACAAAGCTCCAAAGTCCATCGTCGCTCGCATTTTTTCGATCATATGGATCCTTTTAGGCCTCATCATCATGGCGATTTTTATGGCAAACGTTACCTCTGCACTTACCGCTATCTCTCTGAAATTGGAACCAAGTAGCTTCAGTGGTTTTAATGTAAGTCTATTATTATTATTATTCCAACTCGACATTTAAAGGGGCACTGTCATGAACATTTTTGACCTTTTAGTAAAATGGCACCAAAAGTACGACTAAGTACTTTCAACCATGCAGGAAATGCTCTTAGAACATAAAGGAAAGGATACCTAGCAAATTGTTTAAAGAAGAGGGGGGCCGTAAAAAGTTTTCATCAATTTTTCCAAACCACAAGGACAGAGCTTTAAAACGTCAGGCTGACTTTTTCAAGTTGAAATCAAAAGCTGCCAATGGTATCACAGTGATATCACTCTATATTTAGCTTCAGTACACTGATACAGTAATTTTTAGAAAACGTGACCACTGTTAATATGTTTTCAATGGTGTAAACATGTTTTTGGGCTGTTGAATTTTTGAAGTTATACTCATGACAGTGTCCCTTTAAGTTTTAATTTCCATCGTCCTCTGCAACACTTAACACATTTAGCTGGACACAAGATATTGAACGTGAGTGTGTAGAACATTGGCCATTTATTATATGGCCTTGTCTCACAAAGACTGGGAACTACCAAATTCGCGAATTTGATTGGCTGAAATCGATATTGACCGCGGTCTAGATTTTCCCAATCAATCAATCAATCAACTTTATTTGAGTGTCTAATCTTCTTGCTTGCCTAGCTTGCTAGGCCTACTAATCGGGGTCACTACTTAAGTTACTTATTAATGATAAATATATATACATAATAATATGAAAGGCATCTAGACCGGTTGCACTTACGTTGAGAAATTTGCAAACAAAAAATGCAAAAACGTTGACTTGTTTTTGCTAAAAGATAATGAATGAAAGTACCAAAAAGTTTGACGCGAAAAAAAGGTAAAAAGAACGAGCGAAAAAAAAAAAGGTAAAAAGAACGAGCAAACTTTCGTTCGGTCAACAGGCACGAAATCGCACATCAGCTGGAGACGAAGTTGCGAAGTAATTGCAAGGCCAGAAGTTAAAAGCACCTAACTCGATTAAAAAGCGACTAAAATACCGGTAAGAATATTCTATCAGTCGATAAACGAGGCTAGTGAAATTGAAAACATAACTGATATCGACCATTTCTTGTTCAAATTTTTCCGTAATCACCGTTCAGACCTTCCAGACCATTCAGGCGGTCGCACCGAATTTTTAAACTGAAATGTTTTCTACTTTGGCCATAATAAACATCTTATTAACCGAGCTTAGTCGGTCTGTATGGGAGAATCTTGACCTCAGTCGTGAATACAGACCTCACTGCGTTCGGTCTGTACTCACGACCTCGGTCAAGATTCTCCCATACAGACCGACAAAGCTCGGTTAATAAGAGCTAAATATCGTCTCAGATATCAGATTTCTCTCCCCTACTCCTGTAAAATTACTTGTATAAAGGGAGCGATCATTGGTATGTTTGTTTTCGATATATAAATGTATTTGCACCCGATGTTCTTTTCTTTGATGATTTCAATTGTGACTTTCTGTACATGTATTCAAGGCCAAACATGTATTCGAAAGAAATGAAGAGCGTTGATTGCTATCATTATGTATGTACTTATTTAAAGTGTGTGCACGAACTGCGACGACTGAAGCTGACAGAAGCGAATTTAAAAGACTGCCTTTCAAAAAGATATCGCGTTTCAAAGTTTAGATTTTACACTTTACTCTCTCTTAACGTCCAATAATTTTTGAATTCGTGAAATTTCCATTTGCCACGGCACAAAAGAGGTTATGATTTATTACTAGGTTATATAGTCATTAACCGGCTCGGTGCGCTATTCTAGATGAAAACTTGGACACAAAATTACATTGTTTGCAATTTCGTTGTTGAGAGCTTCAAGCATCACCATGACCGTTGAATTCGGAGAATTAAAGTTTTGCAAAGCAGCACCACCCCCCTCCAGAAATTTGGCTAATTAATTTATTAATGAGTAAGATTCCTGTGCGACATTAATACATGTATCCAAAACAAGGCTTCGATTAGTCTGAAATGTCATCCGTCCTCTCTTCCTTACCCCCCAGAGGAGGGGCGCGGGAGAGAGCACGGATGACATTTCAGACTAGGCTTCGATTAACATGATGGCATTTGTAATTATCAATATAGAAATAACCCCTTTGTACTCCTGCTAGGTTGCAGTGTTAGGCAATGGAACAGAATACCAGCATGCACTTCAGGAAGACGCTCACCCCAAAGGTAACGTATATGTATCAGTACAAAATCAATCTAATAGAAGTAGACGGAAAAATGTCATTCAAAATAGAAATTAGTTGATTCGACAGTTTTTCTTAACACCAATGTAATCACGTTGGCCAATAGACACAGACAATCCAGTGAAACAATCAAAACTCGAATCGAATGCACGCAGGGTGCAAAAAGTGTGGAAAAACGTATGTGAGCGGGTGACGATTGGATATTGGCTGACAGAGTGGCGCGGGGTTTTAACCAATCACTAAGCGTAGAGAAGCAAAACGTATAACCAAAGCAAACGTGAAGTACTATCGACACTCAAGTAAACACCAATCTTTTTTTGTCTTATTTTTAGTGTATCATAGAATTGACGACATCACTGAGGCTGTCAAATCAAAACAAGTTGATGGAATGTTCTTGGACCGCTTCACTGCTTCCTATTACCAGACAAGAAACAAATTGAAATCTCTTCTTACCGTCACGAAGCTAGAACTTCAAAGGGACGTTGGAGTTCTGTTGTCAAAAAATAGAGAAGATCTTGCCGAGTGCTTGTTAAATTATCAATCTTCAAACATTTTGAGGTCGGCTCAAACCATAACTTCTACGTACAAGGTAAACTTAACCATTACTTATTAAAGTATACTTTGTGCTCCTAAACTTTATCTTGAAATGACATTAACATGAATAAAATAAAATATTACTGTCATGAATGAAAAAATCACGGGCTACCAGAATTTAAGGGACACTGTCACGAGCATAATGTGAAAAATTGAACAGCTCAAAAACATGTTTACACCATTGGAAACCTGTCAACAGTGGCCAAGTTTTCTTAAAACTACTATACCACTGTACTGAAGAGAAATATAGAGTGATGTCACTGTGATACCATCGGGAGTTTTTGATCTCAACTTGAAAAAGTCAGCCTGACTTTTTCAAGTTCTGTCCTTGTGGTTTGGAAAAATGGGTGAAACCTGTTTGCGGTCACCCTCTTCTTTACATAATTTGCTAGATATCCTTCCCTTTACGTTCTAGGAGCATTTCCTGCATGGCTGAAAGTACTTAGTTGTAATTGTGGTGCCGTTTTACTAAAAAAGCCCAAAAATGTCCGTGACAGTGCCCCTGTTCTTTTTACTATGGTATAACTATAGTAAAAATAAGTATTTGGAAACACGTTTAATGCACGTTATAAATAGCCTTTTTATGTAAGCAAATGCAATCTAAAAGTAAGATTATTAATATGAGGACATAAACGGGCTGTTGCAATGTCTAAATTCATCTTATATTGCAATACTCGGAGGCAACTTGTAATATGAGTATAATTTATGTTCCTAAATTTTCCGTTGTTGGCATACAATTTGAATTTACAGTGATTTGTAATTTATAGGGTGTTCCATTTTCTTACCTTTAGCTAACACAGCAGAAGCCTTCCACAAAAGTACAGCTGTTTGACGAGTCATCCACCTTCATTAAAAACTCCATGTACATATCACTTGGAGTACTGGCTGGAATGCTTCTCATTGGAATACTATGGGACATCCTTATCAGAAAAAAGCGGAAATCCAAACAAAATGCCGTAGATGGTATGCATTTTACTTGTATACTAAGCTACATCAAATAAGGGGAAATTAAAAAGATTTAAGATTTCGCTCCTGGCTTGGCCAGTTCAGGTAACATAGCCATGTCCAAACATTGTCGCTATTTTATCAGGATTAAAAGAGCCCTTGCTTATTCATGCTGTACATTCTCATATTATTATTCTATTTTTCATGGTGAAAAAGTTTGTTCGGGCTGAATAAAGAATTCAACAAGTTTAAATTATTAACATAGTTTTTCAGTTTCTTTAAATTAAGTTTTGACACTCTACCATCAAAAAGTTTTATTAATTGAATCTGATGCTGCTGTATTGATGAATATTGATCAAAAATCTCTTCAGATTTTCCGCCATCTTTCTCGACAACCAATAGTCAGCTACTAAAATGAACTGATGAACATGATGAAATAATGCTGATGTACCGCTGATTGACGGAAAATCATTATGGGATTCGACGTACAATTAAACGAAAAGTAATAGGATAAGCCTGTATGACAAATCATGGTTTTCCCGGCTGGAGAATCGAATACTGAAAATATCTCTTGGTGAATATTGTGGACACATAGTCAAGGGAGCTACCGTTCCCCTACCGCCCCTCTCTCAAGTAGGACCTGGTGATCTGTCTTTAAAAATAACTTTTATTTATATTCTACTTGTCAGGAGCAGCCTTTAATGGAGGAGTGACAACAGACACAATCCAAAGCGACCTTGAAGCAGCAAGGCAGCTTCTTCGACAAACGCAAGAACAGTTTGAAAAACTGGAACTAAAAGTTTCAGGATTCAAATATTATCAATGAATTATGAAGTCGAGTAAGCAGCGTCCAAACTCATTGGAAACGTGAACTGACGTTTAATTTTAATAGCACTTAAGTTTCTTGTCTCCTTTAAAAACCGTGAATACCAATAGAACACAGCCAAACCTTAACACGATAGAAAAGTGGTCTTTTAGGACACTTCAGCCAAATCAAAAAAAAAAATCTGGCTTAGTTTCGTATCGATCGCAGTAGATTAATAAGAGATTGAAATTCATCAGCCAACAATAGCATTAATGGCGTTGGAAAAACATTGGCGTAAACCTCTTATAAACGTAAATTTCGAACAGAGTAGTATATAAACAGAAACTACTGTCATTGACAACCCCCATAATTTTCAAAGGGACAACTTCCGGGCCACATTTTTGTGTCCGTAATGGAAGAAGTCTGTAGTAGCAAAACTGAATTATTTTCAGTAATCCTTATTCGCAAGGACTTCCCCTTACGTCCATATTAACGGAATGTCCGCAATAGTGATGTGTCTGCAAAGCGAGATTTTTCTATAATATGAAAGCAAATATAAGAACAATACTCAACATGTTGAAAGATCATCGCAGTCTTCCTTCAATGTGTTTAATCCTTCTCACGAAGTTCGAACATATAAATTGCACATATTCACTTTCACAAAAGAAAATAGCTCCGAATAATGGATTATCTTGAGCTTATAGTAGTATCTGGAGCTTTACTGAGAAAATGCCTTTCATCGTAGTCAAGCATTTTAGCTATATAAATGCTTTGTATTGTATTCTTGAAATATAAACAGAAAGTAACCGGCTTTTCTCCTTTGTATTATTATTTCAGTATAAATAGGCTAATTTTTATGTAGTTTAAACCAGAGAAGAACAAGACAATTGTTCTTGTAATATATGTAATTGTCAGGCGCTGTTTTAAAATGTATGCCATTGTAAGTTATATATAGGAAATGCAATATAATGCATGGTGATGGGCTCTGATTGTACACAGAATAGCTTCCTAATGGAATTATAAACATTTTATTATGTTCGCTTTACTCTGCCTTAGAAACAAGTGGCCCAAACTCTATAATCTTTGATGATGGCTGACGAAAAGAAGAAAGAGACGCCTTTCGCGTAGTAAAGAGTCGTCCAATCTGTTTTTTGCACTTTCTTCCTGGTTAAACTTTAATTGTTGATTGATACGATAAAGAAAAATCATTTCTTCGCTTCTGTTAACTAAATGACTATTTGATCCCTAATAAAAATCTCCTGAAAAAAAAAACAAACAAACAAACAAAGAGAAGCAACAAATTAAAAGAAGAAGCATTTTTCATTCTTGACTTTAAACTAGAACATTTTCATAAATGTAAGTCGCAAAGGTTGCTTAGATCGTGAACAACATGAGGGCACTTCTTTTCCAGTAGTGAAAACTATGGATTATGGGTTTGAAAATGACCAATATCCGCTGACCAATTTGGTAACTCTTATAGGAATAGAAATATACATGCATCGTCATCCCCTAAAAATCATTGGCATCCCCTAAACATCACGTGGTTAATCTACTGGTAGTACCCTATGTAGCCTGCGTAGCTGGCGGAATTAGCGGACACGAGTGATTTTTTCTCTGAAGCGGGCTGAATTTTTCCTCGCGCGGGCGAAGCCCGCTCAGTTCAGCGAGCGGCGGAGCCGTGAGTGAAATTCCCGCCTGGCTGATTTCTTAGGGGTTTTGCTATCCGCCCACTTTTATCGCCTTTGATTTCAAATTAAATAAGCCAATCAGAGAATGAGGTGTAATACGAATCGCGTGAAACGGCACTAATTGACACTCGTAAACAAACTCTTGATGGCGCAAGGATGGAAAATAATTTACTGACTCACACCAAACACGAAACTACTCACTTTGACGTACTGAGCGATAAACGGCAAACGGTAAAAGTTTCCTTTTTGCAGTTCGCGGGAAAAATAAACGTGAAGCTTAGCCTCTCTAATAACGCAAAGGACGTTACGTCAAAATAGCCTGCAAAACGAGGCACTAAACCCAAAGTAAGAGTTGTAAATAACATATGTGGATTGTGCTCTACTAATCTGAAGGGTAGTATATGTTGTATTATTCGGAGGCAGTATAAGTTGAATAGAACCTGCCTAGCATATGTCTTAACGTCATAGGTCTGTACGGTTTCCTGTTTGTAGGGTTTGATATATCCAGCTTTGTAATTTGCCACATGTTTCGCTAGTGCGGTTTGTTTTGGCTCATTGTTAAATGCAAGATATACTTAAAGCTTTCAAAGAGTTAGCTCTGGAAGAACAAGATCTGAAATATTTCGTGAAAATGTTGATTACTTAAACTTGCATTACTGCTCACAAACCAACAGGAGTTAATGATCCAAAAGAAACTGCAATAATTAGACAAATTCTCAAGGGTTATCGCAAGTTAGCTCCGTCACACGATGTGCGTCTTCCAATTACATTACCGATATTGATGCGACTCATTGCCTCTTTCATTGCCTCTTTTAAACACACCACTAAGTCAGCCTATCAATTACATATGTTATCAGCCATGTGCTCTTCAGCCTTTTTTGCATTTCTGCGTATTGGTGAGATCACAATTAACAGTAGCAATCACAGTAATCTTATTATGCTTCCACAGCTGGAGCAATTACTCAATAGCCAAGGGCAGGTCACGGCCCTGCAGCTCACGATTTCTAAGTACAAACATAGTGATACCGGGCGCCCCTTTGTTATTTATATCTATAAAGAAGACTTATGTTGTCCAGTTAAAACTACATTACATTTCATATCTACTAGAGGAACTGCCTGCGGTCCTCTATTTTGTTGGCCAGACGGGGCGCCCATTGTAAAGCTCGTTCCTGCTTTGTACAAATCGCACACTTTTCGAATAGGCGCAGCCACTTGGGCTGCGGCCAAAGGTTTTACCGACACACCGATTCGCCAGTTAGGAAGGTGGAAATCTAACGCATTTCTCCAGTATATTCGTACACCTAGCCTATCGACCAAAGTATTTTCTTTAAAAGTTTATCCCACACGCAGGTGCTGTGGTCATTTGCCGTTTATATACAATAACGTCAACCATTATTTGGTCACCAGTCTTCGGGTGGGGCGGGTCTCCCCTTCTGGATGCTTGTGGCCTTTTTTCTCGTGCCCTCACCTTTGCTAGAGCTTTACGAACGAAATAATCGTTCCTAATATTAATTTTATTTGACTATGTATAATTTAATCAGTAAATCGGCCACCTCGTGTGGCCAAAATTTATCCCAACACTCGATCTGGTTTACATTTTTTTGGGCGCTCTTTGCAAACGAAGCTCGGCTGTTGACCAAATAATTGACTATAGTTTATTCGTTAAGTTGTATTTAATTGCATCTGGGAAAGGAGACATAAATGAATTTATTTGCCGCCAAATAAAAGTGTTTATGACTCCTACCCACTTCTTTTATTAATTATTAAAATAATGCAACTATCACAGTTTAACAAATGAGGTAGTCTGACAAGTAAATGTCAACAAATTTCAAGTTACCTTTTTTTTAAATATATCTTTATTTAAACAAAAATTGCATTACATTTCTAGATTAAAGAAAGTACTAAGTAAATAACACATGACTACACTAACATACTTACAGCTACACTTACAACTGTTACAGAAAATTACATGTTAACCTAATTGCTAATTAATTACGTTATATAACACATATTAACAGGGTTTTCTAATTTACAGTAACTGAATTATATCGAGTTTTTACTATATAGGAACAAGCAACCATTTCTTTTTAAAGAAGTCTTTCTTACTAATTTTTCTTTCAATATCAAACTTATTTTTAATTTTCGATTGAAATCCTTGAATTTTGGGTTAAGGTTCCATAAGAATAATTTTCCAATTATTGTGAAATAGTTGAGTAGGTTAGATAAAGGGCATTGTTTCTCTAAAATTCCAAATAAAATGTTTTGCATAGAAAGGGAAATTTGTTGATTCGATAAAAGGCACCAATAGGACTCAAAATCAATCCAAAACTTCTTGGAGTGAGAGCAATCGTAGAAAAGATGGGATATAGTTTCAGGTTCAGCATTGCAAAAAGTACACAGATCATCCGTTTTGTAGCCAGTTTTAAATAATTTGGTGTTCGTGTAAAGAATAGAGTTTATAACTTTGTATTGGAAGGCTTTTACATATGATTCAAGTGCAACTAAGTGCGGTAATGCAAAGATTTGTTTGTTTTGGTCCGTTGTAAAGTTGAAGTCATTCTGCAATTTAGATATTATATTTGGAGGGTTTGCTTTTTCTGAAACTAGTAGGGAGTAATAATCTTTAGATCTTTTAACTGTAACGTCAGAGATATTGTTCGCAGTTGAAAAAGAAGGGGATTCGGTTGATACAGTTACATTTTTAGTTTTTAAATGTGAGGGTATAGAATATCGGAGGCCTGCCCATTGAAGAAAGTTGGTTTTATAAATCTCGTTCGAGAAGTAACTAAAGGAGTCGGTTATGTTTAGATCGAATCGAAGATCATGTATATTAATAATTCCTGATGCAAGGTATTTTTGAAATAAACTGGCTTATTATCCATTCGTATTTCTTTATTTTGCCAAATAATGTTTCGGTAATCACTTTCTGAAGAGAAAGTCTCGCGGAATTCAGACCACCATAGCAAAAGTTCATTGTAAAACTGTGAATGAAAATTATAGTCCTTGATATGATAATTGCAGTTTAGAAAGAACAGACCTCCTACGGGCTCTAGAAGATGAAGAAACTATCTCTTCCATGCTACAGTTTTATCATTAAATAGCCGTTGTAACCATGCTAACCTTAAAGATTTAATCATACAGTCAACATCTATCATTTTTAAGCCGCCACTCTCATGTTCATTGATTACTGATACGCGAGTTACTTTGTCTACCCCTTTCCGTAGAAACTTAAATAGCAATTGATTTAGTTCGTTCACAACTTCTTTTGGTGTAGGTAATATCGAGAAAGCGTACACAAACTCGGAAAATCGCATGTACATATAAGGCCCTGTATATGTTCAAACGCCAAACTTTACATTAACCGAACCTAATTATTAGATTCCGCACATGAAGAGTTCGGCGTGTCAATTAATTAGGTTCGAAAGTTTTGTATTTGGGTCGACCTGCCGTTCTATTCGACCGGGCTTGTCGGATTCAACGGCAAAAGATCGACTTCAGCTCATTCGTCGATCCTCACATGTGCCGAATGTAATGCATAGCAAACAAGAAGTTGCTATAGCAACTTAAAACCGCGCTTATATTTTTGGCTAATTAACAGTTTTCTTTCCCAAAAGTCACGGTTAAATTTAATCTGTTTGCATTATGAGTAAAGGACTAGCAAAGTAGTCACGTTAGTCACACAATCCGAAGTTTACGTTGTCCCCGGCTATCTTTAGCTTAGGGGTTTTTCCCTTCTAATGACGTAACCCCTGCACGTTCGGGCACGCTCAATTGTTTACTTAAGCAAATATTTCATTTCCTTTCAAATATTTGAACTCACTTCAAGGAAATAGCCAAAGAATTCACTTCGATTGCCTAAACCCACAAGAAATACTCGCAGAAGAGGAAACAAATAAAATTAATGACCGTCGCTTCTGCCGACATAAACATGCAAATGAAACACAATGTTATTTGTCACGTAACGAAAGTGAAACCTGCAACATCAGCGCATTCCATGGCTGACGTAATACCTTTTTCAGTGTATTCAACATTCGCTTTGAATCGAACGCTTCGATAAAATCAAAAGAAAATATACTTTATACACAATAAAGAAAACAATATCCGCAACATTTTCCGTACATTCATGTTTCAACAGCTTTTGGCGAATAAGCATCACAGGTTGCGTGATTCAGTCCCGATCACGATTTGGCCGAGCGGAGGTTTGGGTCTGGTCACCTACAAAAAAACGAAAAACAAGAAGTTGCTATAGCAACTTAAAACCGCGCTTATATTTTTGGCTAATTAACAGCTTTCTTTCTCAAAAGTCACAGTTAAATTTAATCTGTTTGCATAATATGAATAAAGGACTAGCAAAGTAGTCACGCGAGTCACACAATCCGAGGTTTACGTTATCCCCGGCTATCTTTAGTTTGGGGGTTTTTCCCTTCTAATGACGTAACCCCTGCACGTTCGGGCAAGCTCAATTGTTTACTTAAGCAAATATTTCATTTCCTTTCAAATATTTGAACTCACTTCAAGGAAATAGACAAAGAATTCACTTCGATTGCCAAACCCACAAGAAATACTCGCAGAAGAGGAAACAAATAAAATTAATGACCGTCGCTTCTGCCGACATAAACATGCAAATGAAACACAATGTTATTTGTCACGTAACGAAAGTGAAACCTGCAACATCAGCGCATTCCATGGCTGACGTAATACCTTTTTCAGTGTATTCAACATTCGCTTTGAATCGAACGCTTCGATAAAACCAAAAGAAAATATACTTTAGACACAATAAAGAAAACAATATCCGCAACATTTTCCGTACATTCATGTTTCAACAGCTTTTGGCGAATAAACATCACACATTGCGTGATTAAAAGTCACGATCACGATTTGGCCGAGTGGAGGTTCGGGTCTGGTCACCGACAAAAAAAACAAGAAGTTGCTATAGCAACTTAAAACCGCGCTTATATTTTTGGCTAATTAACAGTTTTCTTTCCCAAAAGTCACGGTTAAATTTAATCTGTTTGCATTATGAGTAAAGGACTAGCAAAGTAGTCACGTTAGTCACACAATCCGAAGTTTACGTTGTCCCCGGCTATTTTTAGCTTAGGGGTTTTTCCCTTCTAATGACGTAACCCCTGCACATTTAATCTGAATCCAACGCTTCGATAAAACCAAGGAAAATATACTTTATACACAATAAAGAAAACAATATCCGCAACATTTTCGGTACATTAATGTTTCAACAGCTTTCGGGCACGCTCAATTGTTTACTTAAGCAAATATTTCATTTCCTTTCAAATATTTGAACTCACTTCAAGGAAATAGCCAAAGAATTCACTTCGATTGCCTAAACCCACAAGAAATACTCGCAGAAGAGGAAACAAATTAAATTAATGACCGTCGCTTCTGCCGACATAAACATGCAAATAAAACACAATGTTATTTGTCACGTAACGAAAGTGAAACCTGCAACATCAGCGCATTCCATGACTGACGTAATACCTTTTTCAGTGTATTCAACATTAGCTTTGAATCGAACGCTTCGATAAAACCAAAAGAAAATATACTTTATACACAATAAAGAAAACAATATCCGCAACATTTTCCGTACATTCATGTTTCAACAGGCGAATAAACATCACAGGTTGCGTGATTCAGTCCCGATCACGATTTGGCCGAGTGGAGGTATGCGTCTGGTCACCGACAAAAAAAAAATAACAAGAAGTTGCTATAGCAACTTAAAACCGCGCTTATATTTTTGGCTAATTAACAGCTTTCTTTCTCAAAAGTCACGGTTAAATTTAATCTGTTTGCATTATGAGTAAAGGACAAGCAAAGTAGTCACGTTAGTCACACAATCCGAGGTTTACGTTTTCCCCGGCTATCTTTAGCTTGGGGGTTTTCCCTTCTAATGACGTAACCCCTGCACGTTCGGGCACGCTCAATTGTTTACTTAAGCAAATATTTCATTTCCTTTAAAACATTTGAACTCACTTCAAGGAAATAGCCAAAGAATTCACTTCGATTGCCTAAACTCACAAGAAATACTCGCAGAAGAGGAAACAAATAAAATTAATGACCGTCGCTTCTGCCGACATAAACATGCAAATGAAACACAATGTTATTTGTCACGTAACGAAAGTGAAACCTGCAACATCAGCGCATTCCATGGCTGACGTAATACCTTTTTCAGTTTATTCAACATTCGCTTTGAATCGAACGCTTCGATAAAACCAAAAGAAAATATACTTTATACACAATAAAGAAAACAATATCCGCAACATTTTCCGTACATTCATGTTTCAACAGCTTTTGGCGAATAAACATCACAGGTTGCGTGATTCAGTCCCGATGACGATTTGGCCGAGTGGAGGTTTGCGTCTGGTCACCGACATAAAAAAAAATAATAATAACAAGAAGTTGCTATAGCAACTTAAAACCGCGCTTATATTTTTTTGCTGATGCACAGCTTTCTTCCTCAAAAGTCAGGGCGAAATTTAATCTGTTTGCACTTTGAGTAAAGGAATACCAAAGTAGTCACGCGAGTCACACAATCCAATGTTGCACCATCGTCCATAGCCGTTGTGAAATTTATGATGACGTAATGGTCTTAATCTGGAACTTCGCTGAAGACATGAACGGGCATGAATTAAACAAAAAGAAAACTAGCATTCCACTACTTGGATGCTAGTAATAACTGTTATTTTCTTTAGGTAAAAGTCACGATTAAATGTAATTGGTTTGTGCCGTGAGTGAGAGCCCGCAGGAAGGTAATCACACGATTCTTACATTTCAAGCATTACAATGTTCACGGCTATATTTAGAAGGGCGGTGTACGGCGGTAATTTCCCTACCAATGATGTAATGTTTGCAAGTGCTTACCTTGGGGGTTTTCCCTTCTAATGACGTAACCCCTGCACGTTCGGACACGCTCAATTGTTTACTTAAGCAAATATTTCATTTCCTTTCAAATCTTTGAACTCACTTCGATGAAATAGCCAAAGAATTCACTTCGATTGCCTAAACCCACAAGAAATACTCGCAGAAGAGGAAACAAATTAAATTAATGGCCGTCGCTTCTGCCGACATAAACATGCAAATAAAACACAATGTTAGTTGTCACGTAACGAAAGTGAAACCTGCAACATCAGCACATTCCATGGCTGACGTAATACCTTTTTTCAGTGTATTCAACATTCGCTTTGAATCCAACGCTTCGATAAAACCAAAAGAAAATATACTTTATACACAATAAAGAAAACAATATCCGCAACATTTTCGGTACATTAATGTTTCAACAGCTTTTGGCGAATAAACATCATAGGTTGCGTGATTTCAAAGCTCCAAACACGATTTGGCCGAGTGGAGGTTTGTGTCTGGTCACCGACAAAAAAAAAAAAAATAAATCCCGTGTAAAACAAGAACCGCGCTCGGCCCATGGCCGCGCGGTTAATAAATCCCGTGTAAAGCAAGAACCGCGCTCGGCCCATGGCCGCGCGGTTAATAAATCCCGTGCAGAGCAAGAACCGCGCTCGGCCCATGGCCGCGCGGTTAATTAGGCTAATTTATTACAGGAAATTGAATATTAGAGGGTTTTTAATTGGCAATTGATGAGTTATTGTCATGAACGCGGTCACGAATGAAATCTAACGCTCAAACTCTTTATTATTAGATTGCGTTATTGCTGTTTCGCCTTTTCTTCGAATATATCTCTAAAATAAAACGTTACAAAACCAAGACTAGAAACTAAAGGCATTGCTTAAATTTCCAGAACTGACCGATACTGAAGAAGCCTGGTGACTGCATTGTGTTAATTCTAAAACACAAAACGCTCCCATTGAACAGTGTTCTTACAAATTGTTCGTTCCATAAACTGGAGAGGTCATTGTTTTCCTTCGGGCGCAGAATGAGTTCGTCAAATGAAAAAGTTCGACGTTTGAATCAACTGCCGAACTTAACTGATTGGGTCGATCCAAATTGGCGTAAGATTCGGCACATGTAAAGTTCGACCTTTAAACTGGGCCTCAGTCGCTATGCAACACGACTATATTCCACCAATTTATGTCAGGTCTGACCCAGGTCTATCTTTAAAAGATTTCTATTAAATTTATTGACGGAAAAGCAATAAAAAGAAGTAAACGATGCAGCTGTTTTTTTCTGTATTGTTTTTCTTTTTTTGTATGAGCGCCCAATTGCGAACAGTACGGGGTAACAACTGAGTGTTATGTTAATCCGCTTGTTTCTTTTATTATCATCAACATAATCTTTTAACTTGCATTTTATACTTTACTTTTGTAATCAACACACTCGTTGTACCATAATTTTTGTTGTTATTATTTTCAGTTATTGGGGCTGACGTACCTATTTTGTTTCACTATAGGACGTCGTTTAATTTAAGGCCGTTAACGCAGCAGTCACTTTCATTTCCAAAACACAAAACTATTTTTAAACTACTTTCATTTTTATTCAGTCTCCGAATGTCAACAATTTTTATTATAAAGCAATAAAACTCTGTAGCACACAATTCTTTCCGTGATCTTGAAATGTATACTATATAGCTAAAATCTGCTAAAATTGTTTCATGAAACAATAAATTTCGTTAAAAAAGGGAACTGGCTTCCGTCAGCCATTCTGTATTGTTTTTTTGTAATTTTTTTCTCCCGGATGCCATTAATATTTAACAAGCCTCAGCAACACCATTTATTTAAAATATTTTGATGAAGCAAGTTTTAAAACTGGTCTCGACAACGAAAGACAGAAGAGGAGGACAGCTCTAACTAGTGCTCCACGGTAAGGAAATGTGAACTGATAAATCTAATATTATCCTATGCGATATGAAAAGTAAACACCATTGCCCGTTGTCTGAACTTTTTATATGGCATGTTTCATTCGTAACTATCGTCAGTGACTTCTGTAGTAGTCGATGCATTATGTTATTAAGGTATCGCGTTAGAATTGGCTTGAGATAAAGACGTCGAGAGTTTCAACCCCGGTCTATGCCTTCGTGTTCTAAGGTAAAACGTTTTGCCGATGCCGGTGTCTCGCTCGACCGGGGCGTATCTGACAAACAGCAACTGGCAATTCCAAATCTACCAATGATGTTCAGTGCTATAGCCGCAATGGACTAGCATACCATCCGGGGGTGGGGAGCAGTCACTTGTTTATTTTCTTACTGTCACAAGAGATAACGGTCTTCTAAGTCGCCAGCTATTTTGGCGACTTATTATTTTATGGAGACATGGCTCGTAGTTTAGCGTATCCAGAATTAAGGCTCAAGAAATATTGGTCAGTATTGTTCATAGTTTCTTGATTAAATCATAAATTTCTTTAATATTTCATAATGTATAGTTATTGACACGATACTCTTAGGAACTGGATGCGTAAATTATTTTTTGCCTCACGGTAAAAGGTCGAACACTAAAACAGATTTTGTTTTCAACAGTGAAACCTCGATTTAAGGAACCTGTATATAACGAAGTCCTCGGTTTAACGAATGATATTCTTTGCCCCAGTAACAGTAAAATCTATGGAAAAGAGCGTCGATTTATCGATTAAACCTCGTTATACCAAACATATTTTGTCAGTTCTTGACCCTTCGTTACATCGAAGTTCCACTGTATCTTGTATTAATCAATTATTTGGTATATTTTCAAGGCGAATAGCGGTCGAAGCGCGCGAGGTTTGAAAACAGAATGCAATAATTATTCCTCCGACGAGGCTTAGAAAAAAATCAGCATGTTCTGAGAGAAATAGAGGGAATTTAGGCGAAGTATTTTTTTCAAAAAAGTGTTTAATCAACACCGGCTGTTTCAGAAACTGTTTAAGTAAAATCGTCCGCCATTCCGGTTTGTTTGCGTGAGTTGTGGCGTCACTCGCGCCCTTCGCTATTGGGCAGAATTTCAAGCATATATCCCATTATTCGCCTTATCATAATATTCTCGCTGTGGTCTATTAACTGTGCTATATTGTTTGTTAAGGTTGTGCCTTTTGTTAAAGTGTTTTATGGTTTGGTAACAAAACCTTCTTGGAAAAAGAACCTTGAACTTTCAAAACAGTCAGGTCGTGTAAATAGGTTCAAATGCGAGAAATTTCTCGGAAGGTAGTTGGTTCGACAGCTGTTGACTGATATACGTATTTCTCATAATTTTGTCTACTATTATTAAGCTTGACTCATACTGGCTTTTGTTTTCTTCCAAGCTTTTTGTTTCAGAACCACGATGCTCTCAGCTACCATCGTCAGGATTTGTATAATTTACCTCCAGTGTATCGCTGCGAAATCCAGTAATGAAGACCAACAAAGGGAAGATAAAAACACAAATCAAACAGTTCTGACAGTGGCCTGGGTTCTTAAGCCTCCATACACAAAGCCAGCCAATGCATCTTTAATAAGCCCAAATCATGGAATTGTACAGGATGCAATATTACGTTACATGGTATTAGAATGCGGTCTATTTAACACTCCATCTGTTTCATACCAAGGGAAAGGTTTAGAAGCTGACAGTGAATTTGAAATGATAGAACTACTGAGGAAAAATATAGCTGATGCTGCTGTTCCTATATTTGATAACCTTGACAATCGACGGTACAGTGAATTTCCATTTTTTAAAATCGGCGACTATCCCGGAACCGATTTTATTACCACTGAGGATGAATCAAATGCGTTCAGTGTTGTCATTGACGCGGTTCTGAAGTCTTGGCCATTGCTTGCTGTTACTCTTATCTTCACGGCCATTGCTGGTATCATAATGTGGGCTCTGGTGAGTGTGTGAACAGAAAAAATAATTTTGCTTGAAACTCTGGCAACTGAAAGACTTTACCAAGGCTAGAATAAAAAGCATTTGGTACGAACCGGCGTTTCGGTGCATCTTGCGCCATTATCAAGGTTACATAATTAGTGATAAAAAGTGGTTTGTGAAAAGGCTAAGTTGAAAGCGAATTTGGCATAAAGAGTGCCAAGCTAATTACATAAATACTTTAGCACGAAGTGAATCGGACTGTACATTCAGTGTTGGTTTGAGATCTTGAATACACAACACTGAATGTACAGTCCGATTCTCTTCGTGCTAAAGTTTCTATGTAATTAGCTTGGCACTCTTTATGCAAAATCGCTTTCAATTTAGCCTTTTCAAAAAACCGCTTTTTTATCACTAATTATGTATCACAAAACATATATTGGATCTAAGCACTTTTCAAGAAACATTTTATTATTATAATACTGCAACACTAAGTGCTGCACAGCACCCAGGTTTTGTTTATCTGTCTATTCCTTGTAGTTCTAAACAATTAACGAACTGATTATCTTCTCTCGTGTTATTTTTGGAACTTGCAGGACACATACTGGAACAGTGAAGAGTTTTCCCGTTCATTCATCAAAGGTTCTTGGGATGGATTCTGGTGGTCTTTTATTTCTATGACAACAGTAGGGTAAAACAGCTTTTCGTCTCGACACTTTTCAGTTTTATTTTCCATAGCAACAATGATTCCACAGGCGCGCAGTTGTTTAAATTTGGGAATCCTTGTCATGTTTGAATTTGTGGCGATTTTCTTTCTTCATAGATGAAACTGATGTCGAAGAAATCTTATCACCATTCAAAATGCTTTATAATGTTATACCTTCGCACCGAACCACCCATGATTAAAATAAGCATTTTTTTAATTCATAACACACCACACTCGTTCATTCATTTCTGGTATATTAATTAGTATTAAAAATGGGTCTATTTGCTCCCCAGCAGGCCCCTTATAACCATAGTACAGAGCTAACAAACAACACCAAATGTTTAATTAATTGCAAATAACTTTAAATTTATAAACGTGATCTTTTGGTACCAGGTATGGCGACAAAGTTCCAAAGTCGATCTTTGCTCGCATTTTCTCAATCATATGGATTCTGTCAGGTATCATTATCGTGGCGATCTTTACGGCGAACGTTACCTCTACGTTGACGGCTCTTTCTCTGGACCTGGGACCAAGTAGCCTTGTGGATGTCCAGGTTGGTCTTACACGCCGTTTTGCTGACATGTTTTGTGCGAAGAATTAACTTATTTCCATCTTGGGAAAAGGAGAGGACACCGACACCGACACTGACAGTGCTTGAAAAAATACAAACTGATCAATGCAACTGATCAATGACACTGACATTGGCACTGACTCCGACATCGACACTGACACAGATAGTACTTAAAAAATACGTTGACGGCTCTTTCTCTGGACCTGGGACCAAGTAGCCTTGTGGATGCCCAGGTTGGTCTTACACGCCGTTTTGCTGACATGTTTTGTGCGAAGAATTAACTAATTTCCATCTTGGGAAAAGGAGAGGACGAATGGGTGGCGGCAGCATCACAGAGAACGACAATAATATACGGCAGCAACATCCCAATGCATTCACCCTCTCCCCATCTGAAATAAGCCAACCACCCCCCCCCCCCACCCCCCACCCCTCACCACCACCACCACCACCACCACATGCACAATCTAAGAAATCTAAACTATGATCCTTTTTCGATGGACTCTACCAAAGTTGGAGAGAATTAGGGAGCATATTCCAGCTTGTGTGTATCTGAACGAAAGAAACCTACGCTGCAGAGAATGCCTTCTCACCCCACCTGCAGCTGAATTCTTGTTAGTTCTTACCCAGCTTAATTGCACTTGACCTTAAACATTATATGAGAAAAAGAGTTTTCAATACTTCGTTCTCGTCAGTCATTGTGTGTTGTTTTCTCGATTAAAAGATGAATGTACACGAACTTGTATAGCTATGTATGAATAAAAAATAAAGTACTAATTGTTTTCATTAATTGTTTTCATAAATTCATATTAGGTGGCAGTTTTAGGTAATGGAACAGAATACCAGCATGCGATTGAGGAAGGCGCTCGCCCGAAAGGTCGTTGTATAAGCAGTATTGTTATATAGCTAGAGTATTTCCCCAACAGCTCGCGGTATCATTGGCTACTTCGAGGTCACATGACGTCTAACAATAAAACTGTTTCCCACCAAAAGTCTCTAAGCTGCAATATTGCAAAATCTATGACTTAATTAAGATGGTAACAGTGCACTGTTATCCGCGCATGTTGACCGACGACCGCGCTGTTCTTGTAAGTCTTCGTTGTGCTAAATAATAACTGACTTAATGACCGGTCCCTCGGGAAACCAGTTAATTTTGCTTCCCTCGAATCTCATTGATTCCAGAGGCGGAGCCTCGAGGCAAACGAAATTAACTGTTTCCCTCCAGACCAGTTGTTAAGTGTTAAAAGTTCAATTAAGGATTATATATTTATTTTTGTAAAAGGACTAGAGGTATACCTTTATTTATACACTTATTTGATGGGTAAAAGTTTTAAAAGAGTAACAAAATGACACTGCGGATATCTAGCTAATCTTAGTAAACTTATATCCCATTCACACCAAAGCTTAAACATGTTTAAATGTAGTTTAGTTAAACACGGTTTAAGTTGTTTTCTTCATGTTTATCGACTTCAAATTTGGTACAATGAAAGCACAATGAAAGCACAAGTTAGAGCATACTTAGCATACTTAGAGCATACTTAGTCTGTCAGTTGCCTGTTGCTGATTTTCATTTTCTTAAACCTGGTTTAACTAAACATGTTTAGTTGGTGTGAATCAGGTATTAGCTAGATCGCTGAATCTAAAAATAAATAATTATAAATTTGGTACTGTATATAAAAAGCCTAAAAATATCACATAATACTTTCTCAATTCCTATTTCTATCCTGCTCTACGTGGCAGTTTTGATTTCAGTGAAGGGCTTCTCAAGTAATATAGTCCCAAACGATTCTGATCGACCAAATGCTGATAATAATAAAAATTTGAATGAACGATCTGAGTTGAACTTATATCTCATACTTATCTTATGCTTATGTTACGCTTTCTACACGTATTTAGTGTACGACGAAATTGATGACATCATTCAAGCAGTGAAATCAAAGAGAGTTGATGGAATGTTCTTGGATCGTTACAGGGCTTCCTATTATCAGTCAAAAGGAAAACTGCAATCGCTTATCACTGTGAAGAAGCTAGAATTTCACAGGGAGGTTGGAATACTCTTTTCCAAGAATAATCAAGAACTTGCAAAATGCTTAGGTTTGTTTCGGTCGAACATCTGGCGGTTGTTTCAAGTTCTGACCGCTACTTTCAAGGTAACGCTCATTGTTTTCTGCATGATTGAATCAACACAGGCCAGGGTTTTGCTGCACCTGAAGTCTACCCTAGAGATTTTAAACCTCGACGTGAAAATACACATGGACACAGACATAGATGTTGAAGTTTTAAATTTCAGGTCAAAATGATTTCCAACTGAATTGATTTGTATTTTCCTTTTTGCCAGATTTATTATCCTAGTCCAACACCGACACCGACACCGACGCTGACAGTCCTTGAAAAATACAAATCAATGCAACTAGTTTGAAGCTATTTTGACCTGATATTGACATGGATATGGACACAGACATGGGCACTTGCACAGACACCGACACTGACATCGACATTGACACCGACACCGACACCGACACAGACAGTCCTTAAAAAATACAAATCAACTAGTTTCAAGTCATTTTGACCTGATATTGACATGGATATGGACACAGACCTGGACAATTGCACAGACACCGACACTGACATCGACATTGACACCGACACTGACACAGACAGTCCTTAAAAATACAAATCAACTAGTTTCAAGTTATTTTGACCTGATATTGATATGGATATGGACACAGACATGGGCACTTGCACAAACACCGACACCGACACACTCGTTTCGCGCGTTATTTGTACTCTTCGAAGCAGTGTTGGATAATAAAATAAGATTTTTTTTTCTTTTAGCTAACGCAACAAAAGCCTACCAAAAGGGTCACCCTATTTGATAATTCCTCGCCCTTTATCAAAATGCTCGTGTACACATCACTTGGAGTGTTGTTTGGTTTGATCTTTGTCGGAATAGTGTGGGACATCTTCATGCGAAAGAAGGCTCAAGTCCAAGAGGATGTTGTATTGGGTATGAATCTTACATATAAAATTATACTAAACAAACTTTTGAAGTAGAATCCAACACAGAACTAAGAGCTTGGCCATGTTGAGAAACAAACTAATTTTTTCTGATTGGCTTGCCTTTTCGTTGATTATGTAAAAAGCTGTGTGAAAGTGTTGAAGTCAACTTAAGGTCCATAATGATTCCCGTATGCAGTGCTTGTTATTCGTCCAAAACCATAGAATCTAAAAAAAAATTCGTTACCATAGATAATAGTAAATAAATAAATATTTATATAGCGCCTCTCCAGCACTGGCCTAAGTGCTGTACAATAATGTTAAAAATTATCTAAAACACTAAAAGAAGTACAATAGATTGAAGACGATTTGCATGGTTCTAATTTTCATTATTTTGTTTTTGCCTTTTTAAATTTTGGTTTACTTAATGTCATGATTGCTGGAGATCCTGCCTTAATGAGCAAACTTTAAGAACCAGACTCAAACCGAAAATAAATGCAAGAATCAGAAATGACGTCGAAACAGTATTGTGTGCATTCTATAAATACCGGTGATTTGAACGTTGTGTTAATAAAGCAGATTAAGCTGATAAAGTGATTTAAACTATTTTTGCGAAAAATTGCATATTTTTGCTTCGTTTAGTATCAAATGAGATAAAAATACATATCAGTTAAGTGTGACTTAATTGAAATACTTGTGGAGGGCGGACGTATCACTACATTTAATTCAAGGTACTGGGTTCTCAAAGTTCACTTACGATTTAGTAATGTACATCCATTGCATCATTGTATTTTCAGAAGCGCTGAATGAACGACCGACAGCAAGACGACAAACCATCCGAAATGACCTGGCAGCTGCAAGAAAACTTCTTCTACAAATGCAAGAGCACTTTAACAAGCTTGAAGCCAAAGTTGCCGAATTATCATAAAATGACGTCCAAGTAGCATAAGTTAGGCATAACGAATATCTGTCAACATGTGACAAAAGATGAATGCGAAACAGACCAACAAGAATGAAACTTCTTTAATCCTACAACATGAGGGCAACAGCTCATTACAGCGGTATATATATCACACCACTGCACAATTTCATTTTGTCATTTGACAAAACCGGTTCAAAGGAAAAAGAATTTCTGCGCTCCTTTTCTTCGAATGAGGATACATTCTTACGGATGGCAATAAAAAACAGAGGCAATCCTCACTGAAAGGATTTTTTGATTAAGAGTCCTGATTAGAAGGTTTACTACAATAGTACTTGTTCATTTTGAGGAATTTCTTAAAACAGGGGGGCCTGAAACTCCCGCTTCCTGTATCTTCTTCTCCCTCTTCCCGTAACTTTTACTCCCGCTTCACGCCCCCTCTCTGTAGTGGTTCCCTCCTCTTTGTCACATTTCTATTGCGAAATATAAAGAAATGTTGCGAAATTTTCTCAATTTCTCCCGTTCCCGCCACTTCGGGACTCACGCTTCCCGCCCTCTCTCCTCCCACCTCCTGTCTCTTTTCTCCCGGGCTCCAGCTCTACTCCCCACCCACTAAAATGGAAGACGTATTTTAATTGATGAAAAAAAAAGAAAACAATCTTCATTGGAAGTAATCTTCTATTAGCGTATTTATGTTTAGTTTTAAGCAGTTTTGTTCGCCTGTTCAATTCGTAGCTATGTAAAGGTCTGTACTGAGGCAACAGCTTCGTACACACAAAAGAACGAATGTCTATTAGTAATTGTTTAGCGTGCGTTGCAGACGAAGTTCGTCTGCAACGTAGGCTATAATTGGTTAGAGCAAAAATTGATAAAACGATGTGTGACACCATAATAACTGTAAAATGTAAATGAGAAAACTTCTTAAGTGTCAATATTTTAAAACGTACAAACGTTTTGGGCAGTGCCCTTCATCGGTGTTAAAAAGCCCATTGTGGCAAGTTAGCATACGTTACATTGACGACGTAGTTGAAGCTGCACAGTGTAGTCGCATTGAATTGGAGGAGTTCATTAATTACGTCTCTTATTTTCATCCATCAGTGAGCTCAAACTGCCCTTTCTGGACATCAAGCTGAAAATTAACATCTACATACCAATTCTTCTTTCTCTCACTATTTATTTTTTAGTTTGAAAATCAGAATTCTGTGTTTGTTTTAACCATAACTGTGCACAAGCGTGCACTCACTTGTTGGTAAATCAAGACCTTACGTTAGCATAAATTAGGAAATATTGATTGTTTCATGTTTGTTTGACAATTCTCAGCTAACCAACATTAAAGAAATGCGAAAAGTCGCCATTCGTTAGTAACAGTTGTAAGTTGTTAATTTAGTGTAGTTGGCATTATGAGAGCTCGGGTCGGGTCCGTTTGCTTCCCTTTTAGTTAACGACACCAACGAACTGTAGCTCACTGTATTAAATTTTGCGTCTTCCTCTTCCGAATTATCGTGCGTACTAAAAACGAGCGCGTATTTTTATACTATTCGTGAATAAATCGTTCAGACAAGGGACTTCGAAAATATTCAGAAGCTTGTTTTAAGTGTTTGGAAGTGTTCGAGTCACTCTCGTAAGTCCTCTGACAACTTCGGAACTTTCCGTAAGAATCTTCGAAACCCTTCAATTAAGTCAATCTTTGAAATTCTGATCATGTAATTTTAAGCAAAGAGTATGCTCCAGTTCAGCTTTGTATAATATTTATCAAATTAATATTTTTATTTCATTTATTTTTATTTATTTTTACTTATTTTGTATTTCATTATTTTGATTTGTGTTGAAAAATTTTGGGTGTTCCGGGGGTGTTCCGTGGTGTTGCGGGATGTTTCGGGGGTGGTCTGGTGGTGTTCCGGGGTGTTCTGGGTTTACAGACACTCAACGAAAAAAAATTGTGTTACGGTAGTAAAGATAAGCGTGAGTATCACGTCTGGCGTTTTAACGTCTCGTTAAAAGTGAAATAAGGTATTAAAACGCCATACTTTTAATAAATCACCCACTTCGCATTCTGCACTGACCTTTGAGTCTCTGAGTTTTACCTTTTTTACGATTGCTGGTCGTCGTTGTTATTAAATACGCAGTATGATGTCAAATTCATTTTGATCTTTCGGTTTTTAAGCACTAACAAAAAATAATGGCACACCTGCAATGCTGTCAAAATTAAATTTTCTTACATTTACTTTTTCTACGTAATGATTAAATATTCTCTGGTACATCTAAATGTCTTAATCAATGATTAACATTTCCAAAAGTAGAAGAAGTTTAATTCTACAGTTAACGCTACCAAATTTTGTTTATTAAAGTCTACAAGTCCTCAGCTTCTACGTTCGTAATGTGAGTGATCAACTGAACGGATCGAGTTTAGGTCATCAGGTGTAAATAAAACCCAATTATTGAGCAATCGGCAAAAAATGCACGACTGTAAAGTTAGGGTTAGTTTAAACTGATCATATGTGACTTAACGTGTTATTTATTTTCTGGTTGTTGTTTCATTGAAGGAAGTTTTACGCGGACAGGATAAAAAAAATGAATGTCCTTGAGAGATTTTTCCTTCTTATAAGATACAATTGGTTGCTGGTTAAAGATGTGTTTAAGTTTAGGCTGTTGTTGAATAATGTGCCAGTGTTTCATGAAAAGCTTATCAAGATTCGGTGTGGCCGGGTTGTAAGTTGGTTTGTTTAGTTTTGTTTTGAAGCTTCTAGCTCGACAACAGTTTTCTTCTGGCAGCACTAGTAATATTTAACTACTCTCGTAAATAACAATGTCATGAATAATATATTCCATGCAATTTTCAAATGTTAGTCCCGACGATGTTCATCTGAACTTGAAGAGGATAAATAAAGGTAAAAGGAAACTTTAAAGGTAAAGACATAAAAAATTATAACAAATTATTTGTAATATAAGAAGTATTAATTGCCACTGTCGTTACCAGTTTTATTTTAAACCTACAGTTAATGTTGCAAAAATTTTATGTAAAAGTAGTTTAATTTTGAATCTTCAACTTAAACCACATCCAGCTTCCAGTTCGACAATAGATTTCTTCTGACAACACTATTAATATTTAACTACTCTCGTAATAATGTCATGAATAATATATTCGATGCAATTCTCAAAGGTTAGTCCCGACGGTGTTCATCTGAACTTGAAGAGGATAAATAAAAGTAAAGGAAACTTTAAGGTAAAGACATAAAAAAATTATAACAAATTATTTGTAATATAAGAAGTATTATTGCCGCTGTCGTTATCAGCTTTATTTTAAACCTGAACTACGTATTGCCGTACTATTGTATTTTTGAGGCGGTTAATTTTTTTTACGCCAATGTTTTGTGTGCTGATCTACATTGCTATTTGGGGCCAATATATTAGAGCAGTAAAACTCAAGTCAGGACATGTCATATTAGATTTTCTTCCTATTCTTAGTCGATCATAAGTCGAATGTAGCTTACTGTCGTTCCTTTAAATATATGCAATCAACGTTGTTTTTGTTTTTGTTACGTCGATCATGAAGTCTTAGTATCCTCTTAGTTAGCTTCAATCCAATATCTGTCAAGTCGGGCTTATTTTCCACAAACCTTGGTGAGATCCAGAAAGTGCTCAAACAGTCTCCTGGTGAAATTGGTGAAGTCGATCTATTTTATATTAATAATCCGTTGCACAAATTATTGCAATTTTTTAATCCAAGAAAATAGAAAACAAGCTACATACTTGATACTATATGAAAAATATTGTTTTCATCTTTCACTTCATTTAATCACTTTCAATTTTTTAATTCGAATCTTGATGTCATTTCTAGAACGATAATGGGTTATTGGTTTAAAGTGCTGCTGGCCGCTCTCATCGCACTTAGTGCTTCTCAATTCCGTGCTATTTTAGCGAATGGTAGCACATCCACACCTGTCCCCTATTTCATGGATTTGTTTATTGCCTGGATGGAGAAGCCTCCATACACAACATCACCTACAAATGAGTCGATCGCCAACGAACTCAATGGAATGATTCGAGACGCAATGTATAAGTCCATATGGGATTGCGGCTATCGTTTCCAGGTCGGATACCAACAAGCTGACAATGAATTTGCCCTGATCAAGCTAATGAGGCAAAACAAAGTGCACGTTGCTGTTCCTATATTCGAGCCCATAAACCGAAAATACAGCGAATTCGTCTTTTTCAAACTCGCTGATTATCCTGGAACCGATTTTATCACCACTGAGGAGAACACCAACAAGCTGGACACTGTATTGTACGCGGTTTTGAAGTCTTGGCCAATATTTGCACTAACACTGATCCTCACGGCTATTGCTGGAGTTATTTTGTGGGCCCTGGTAGGTTTGACTTTGTAAACCGAAATTGATTTTGCAATGAAATGAATTATCGTGAAGGTAAACTCGTGAAAGTCTAAAAGTTTGATGCATGGGATAGCATGCCATCATGTCCACTAATTTTTAAAAGATTATCAGTGCCACAACTTTCACCTGTACACGTACACACATCACCTCACAATCGATGATCCTAAGGGGGAAGACTCTTAACTACAGATCTAGAGCAGTTGCTAAGGAAATGCTGAAGACTGTATTTTGAAACAAGCGATTTTGAAGCTTTTTGTAACGCTAAATGGGGAATTTTACTGGGGGTACACCTGCTTTGAAGAATATATCATTGCGCGTGCGAAACTAGTGCCAGTCCCAAACCGCGCGTTAAAATTTAAAATGCCTAAAACTCCAAGGAAACAAGGTAAAGTTCCGATTTCTTTTACGAATCAGAGATAACGTCGCCGTCTTTGTAATCTGACGTATGCTTTTACCGTTTACACGAAAAGAGGAAACGCTACTGATGAAAGTCTGTCAATACGAGTGTTTATTACGCCATATATAACTCTTATATTAATGCGAATTTCACAAAAACGATACGTCACATTAAGCATGTGGACATTCTTTATCTATTGACGCCCATTTAAATTTTAAAATCTATCCGCCATTTGAGTTTTAGGGTTTTTTTCTATTCTGATCACGTGATGCGTTAACTATGGCCGTGACTTGAAACTTTTGGAGGAATCTTCAATAGAGCAGACTCATACAAAAAGCTTATCCATATAAGGTCTGATTTCCAAAATATGGCAATAAGAAACCTGCCTTAGAAACAAATTGGTAGTTAAGAGTCGCACCCCTCCCCTCCCCCCCCCCCCCCCCCCCCCCCCGTCCTTAATCACTGATTACTTAAACTGAACAAAAAGGAACAACAAGTAAAATGCTTTTTAAATTCTTTCTTGATTTTTGTAACTATAGGACACATACTGGAACAGTGAGGAGTTTCCCCGTTCATTCATCAGAGGTTCCTGGGATGGATTCTGGTGGTCTTTTATTTCAATGACCACAGTGGGGTAAGAATTTTTTTTTTTTTTCACAGACTCTTTCAACAATTCCCGTAATGAAGTGATTAGCATCCTTCTTGCAATAAGTTTTCATTTTCCCATGGACATAATGATATAATCTATGGAGATTGTATATGTTGCAGTTAATTTTTTCTTCAGTTAAGTTTTATTCTTGCTTTGTTTTAAACTCATTATCATACATTACCATACCCAAAAACAAAGGAAGAATAAAACTTAACTGAAGAAAAAAATTAACTGCAACATATATGCAGTCGATACTATTTCTGTCATTTGGTGTCTTATCGCCTTCTATAGTTATAAATTATTAAAGAACTTGTTCATTACGCATCAGGTATGGTGACAAATCTCCAAAGTCCATCTTCGCTCGAATCTTCTCCATCATCTGGATCCTGTTTGGCCTCATCATCATGGCCATTTTTATGGCGAACGTTACTTCTGCACTTACTGCTTTATCCCTGCAACTGGAACCAAGTAGTTTCGTTGGTGTCAAGGTTTGTCTATTGCTATTACAAGCCGTCTTGTTACAAGATTAATTTACACGTTGTGTTGTTCGCGAAAACTTAGCTACACTTGAATAGTCACAAGGTATTGAAAGACCAACTGGAAACAGAAGTTGGTCAAATATCGATGATTCTACTAAATAATGTCGTTTTGGTTCATACTTTTAATTATGACACTTGTTATCGAAGGAAGGCTCTTGTACTTAATGGAGATGTTCAGCCCCGATTGAAAAGAATAGTATAGAATGTTTATTGGAAATGACATTGCACATGTAATCGAACACCTTGTCCACATCCCTCTCCCTGTTCTGGTCCCTAGTCCTTGTCCTTGTCCTTGTCCTTTCCTTTTTCCCTCATTTTATTAAATTCTCGTAATATGTAGTATCCAAAACAATGGTTTGACACATAATTGCATTTATGATTATTAGCAAAGAGATAATCCATTTTTAATTTTTGATAGGTTGCAGTGTTAGGTAATGGAACAGAATACCAGCATGCACTTGAGGAAGAAGCTCACCCGAAAGGTAAAGTACGATCACTGGTACTAGTAGTGCAAGTGGATAAAGCAATAGATCTGGAATTAAAGTAGAAGTTGGAAGATGTTGAAATTAATCATGTACCGCTCAGTAATGTATATCTCCAATAGATTTCTTGTCAGGGGTCTTAAACAAGAAGTTTCACTATAAAAGGGATGGCACCTCCCACATTTCACACCTTTTGGGCGCGGAATGCAAATTTTTACCCTTGCTTTCATGGCGTGTTGCAGAGTCAAGCGTCCTGCAAACTAAATACGTTTCAAAACCTCATGAAACCAAAAGATATCCTGTAAAAAGTAAGATATAACTTGTTAACTTTTTAGCATAACATTCTCTGCAAAAATGAAGCACATTTTACCAGCAACTGTCATAGAGAAAGCGCGAGTTGCTTGTCAGCTGTTTAGGCTTTGATAGTTTATTGACAACTGGGCGTGAGAATGGCCAAGATCAGGCCCCTTTTATACCGGTACTTCTTGTTTAACAATGTCCATCTTTTCTCCCCTTTCATTTAGTGTACCACAAAATTGACGACGTCATTAAGGCTGTTAACTCAAAAGAAGTAGATGGAATGTTTTTGGACCACTACACCGCTTCCTATTACCAGGCAAGAGGCAAACTGAAATCTCTTGTCACCGTTAAGAACCTGGAACTTCAAAGGGACGTCGGAGTTCTGTTTTCCAAAAACAGAGAATTTCTTGCAAAGTGCTTGCTAGATTTTCATTCTTCAGCAATTTGGAGGTCGGTTCAGACTATAGCCTCTACGTATAAGGTAACGTTCTCCTTTTCTGTTCTCCCTTGACTTGCATAAGATTTTACACAAAGAATGGACAACCGATACTTACGACAAAGAAATGGCAACGACAAAATTGAACACTGAAACAAAAAAAACACCTCCCGAATCAAGGCAATTATGCAATTATTGGAGGTACCCTAAAACCTGCCCCACTGGTATTATATTGAAAGGATTTAAAATAATTTAGATCAAAGATCTCTTCGAGATTCGACTATTTTGCATGGAGTATACCTTGGGGAAATGATAGTATTGAAAGCGATTTGCGATGCATTAACCCCGGCGTATCTAATCGAACAGTTCGGTAATCGAACCCAATCGAACACCAATCGTTCGATTGCCGAACTCAATCGAACATAATCGAACTCACAATAAAATTTTCCCAATCGAACACAATCGAACGTTCGATTACCGAACGATCACTAATCGAACTCAATCGAACGTTCGATTACCGTACCCTTGTTCGATAGGAAAATATTCACATCGCACGATAGGCACGTGGTCTGTAGAAATTCAGTCTTAAGGTCAAATCACTGCTAGCTTTCCCCATCCCTTTTCACCCGGCTTTCAGTAAAAATGTCGAAAACGTCAGGAAGCTACATCCAAGGAGACCCGGGGGGACACTGCACGAATCAAGATTTCGTGTAGTGTAAAAGGGTACCAAGAATGTTGGTTCAGTGAAGATGTGGGAGAAGAGTTTCTCATCTATAAGAAGATTGGCTCCAATCTTTCTGTCTGAAGATAATCATATAAGCCATTTCCTATCAATACTCACAGTACATCCGGGAGTACATGAGTATCAGTCGTTGACACTGACTTTGTTCTGTTCTGTTTCAACAATTATATTCAGTATGAAGTTATTTTTCTTTATTCCCATTAAATAAAGGCTGATAGTGACTATACCCTACGCGTTTTACTAGTTTCCGGTGTCAAGAGATACCGTCCGAACAAAATTGCATCGGATTAGTTCGATTTTGTTCGATTGGTTCGATTGGTTCGAAAATCGAACTCACAGCAAAATGTTCATTTTGTTCGATTGCCGAACCCAATCGAACACCAATCGTTCGATTGAGTTCGATTGGATTTTTGTTCGATTTTGTTCGATTAGATACGCCCGGATTAACCCATTGACTCACAGTCCAGAAGGCTTTTATTAGCGCGCACCCAACCCCCAGACAATTTTTGGCTCTTTTACGGCATTTAACACAAACGTGCGAGTGGGAAAAATATACCATATGCGTACTAAATTCAGACAAATAATTCCTTTATGAAGTAAACTTTTATTACAACTAGACACGCCGAAAGACCAATTCATGATTTGAAATGTTAATTATTAACCTTGATAAATTGATCCCAAACCAGACGGTGAAAAAAATTTCTTCACCTCCGCGCGTCATTTTAACAACTAGCAAAAACACGAACTCTTTCTACAAAATATAACACTAGTTCAAAACACTCTGGTGAAAGGTAGGTTTTCATTCTGTACAACTGTCACTGACATTTATTTAACCACCAGTGTTATTATATTGGCAAAGAAAAGCGGTAATTGGGGATAATAATTTGCGAATCATGGTGCCGTGAGATTATGGAAAACTACTGAATTCCTTCCACAAAATTAACACTCAGATTGCTTTTTATGCTATCCATCACTATAACTAATAACAAAAAAAATGCTTGTTTGCATTTTCCGAAGTACTGTAGTAAATCTTTGCATGTAAAAGGTCGTAAATTGAACACAATTATTAAATATACAACAACGCGATGGTAAGTCGGCCGCATGCTGCATAGCAGATGTCACCATGTGCTTTTCAAATCAATACGCTTCTAGAAGCCTAAAATTCCAAACGTAAACTGGGCAAATGAAAGAAACTTGAAGGAAGTTTTGTTTTAGATTAATTCTCATTTCAAGATGTAGCTACTAATGTATCAAAGCTTCAAAATTCTGCATATTTTTGAAGCCGTGAGATCCTGCATTATTCAAGCTAAAGCGTAAGTTTAATTTTAGCCCGACGGCTTTTTGCAGTCAATTTTTCACTAAGTGGCTTTACCGATTCTTCTAAAAATTCCATTTAAGTTCGAAGCAATATTGTACATTACCATTTTCCTGTGTGAAGTCTTGAGAAGCTGCAGTGATCAAGTCCGTGAATTGTGGTCAAAACAAAAGATTGCGTGACGAGCTAAAAATACTTCTTTCAATGAAGACGACAAACAATAGACTTATAACAATAGAAAATAACATTGGCCAATATCCTATGACTGAAGATTCGCAGCAGCTTTTAAGCATGTAAAACTAAGCGATTCAATCGATGAATAGCACAGATCTTTTAAAAATACCTACCTGTAGTTTGCAAAAGGCTAGACAGGCTAAATGACGAGCGACGCGTGAAAATAACACTTCCGGATCGAGAACTGCTGACGCTTTTCTATCCAATGACGTTTTTATTGCCCACAGCGAAAAGTATTCCCTTGACAAATTAAAACAGTCCCTTGAGAGTATACAAAAATGTGGGTCAGAGAGTGCCAACCCAATGCCCCCAATTCTTACCATTTTTCTTGTACCAAGCAAAATAGTCGAAAAAATGATGAAAGGATGTAATAGTATAATTAATATATAATTTAGAGATAATGACGTAAGCGGACTGCAATATTCGGTGGCAACTCAACAGGACAAGGTATATAACTACTACGGATTTTCGCTGAACAATCTTCTCAAGAATACTTTAGAATCTAACCACGGGGTCACTAAGAGAAATGAATTTCAGTGAGATTTTGCAATTAGTATAATTTGGTAATTAAATTTAGCACTTATTAATTTCTCGAACTGTCAGCGGAATTCGGCTTACTGTGAAACTCAGAAAACCGTGAGCACCAGAAATATTAATGGAATGTTATTGTGTTGCAAGGAAAAGCCAATCAGGCGTGAGAAAACTAAACCGCAAACAGCAACGGTTATTAGTTTGTGGTTTGCTTGAGTGTTCCAGTATTTCATTGTGATTGGTCACTACACAATCAACATTCCCGAAATATTTCAGATGTTCACGGTATTCTGAATTTGACAGTAAATATCTATTGTAACTGAACGATCTCTTTCGGTTGTTTTTTTTTTTAGTTAAAACATCAAAGCCATGCCAGAATCGTCAACCTGTTTGACGAGTCATCCCCTTTCATTAAAAATTTCGCGTACATATCGCTTGGGTTACTGGCTGGAATGCTTCTCGTTGGAATACTATGGGACATCCTTATCAGAAAAAAGCGGAAATCTAAACACGATGCAGTAGAAGGTAAATGTTTTATTTTTATATATGTTAAGCTACATTAAATAAGGGTGAAACTACTTCGACATTCCCATGAAATATGAAATATTTGGTAATTTTGTTGTAACTTTCTCAATTTTCTCAACAACTACCCTCTATTATTAAATAGTTAACATAATCGAATTTAATTGCTTTTTTATTGATTAATAATGAATAATTTTCTTAGCTTTTCGGTGATCATTTGTTTTAGGAGGCGTTAATCCTATAAATTTTAATTAATTGATTAATGCAAAATTACTTCAGAATAATTTTAATTAATAACCTCGTAAAAATTCAAAATCTACGGACTTTTTCCGACAGATGCCTACTACTTAAAGAACTTTTGCTGCCGACGGAAAGAAAGTCACCGTCGGGCCCAAAAATAAAAACGATAGAAAAAAAAGAGAATCGGCTCCTGAAAAGTATCCCTAATAGAACTCGGAAATATTAAGAGCGAATGAAGTTGAAGTTATTATCCAAAAAAACTGCATATCAATAAAGTATAACTTTTAAGTCATACTTGTGGGCGTTTCACTGCATTTAATTCAAGTATCTTAAAGTTATGTACATTCAGTGTATAATTGTTGTTTTTAGCAGCGCTGAATGAAGGAGCGACAGCGAGACGACAAACCATCCAAAACGACCTGGAAGCAGCGAGAAAGCATCTTCTACAAATGCAAGAGCACTTTAACAAGCTTGAAGCCAAAGTTTCCGAATTTTCATTTAATAACTTCCAAGTAGCATAAAGTCGGAAGTTTAGCCAACAACAACAACAACAACAATACTTTATTTAACCACGTGACACTAAGGAGCGCAAGCACTCGTTAAAGCATGTGCGAAACACAAAATAGCATAAAAGGACAAAAAAGGAGAATATAATCTTTGTAAATATGTAATATAAAATATATGCCTAAAAATAGTTCTGTACAAATATTGCATTTATTTAGCTCTTATTAACCGAGCAGTAGGTCTGTATGGGAGAATCTTGACCGAGGTCGTGACTACAGACCGAACGCAGTGAGGTCTGTACTCATGACCGAGGTCAAGATTCTCCCATACAGACCAACTAAGCTCGGTTAATAAGATGTTTATTATATGGCCAAACTAGAAAACTTTTCAGCTGAAAAATTCGCTTCGGTTCACCATACTCGCTGACATGTTGCTAGTGAACGGCGATCGCGGAAAAATTAGAACAAGAGAAGGTCGATATCACAGGCAGGTATGTTTTCAACTTCTCTAGCCTCTTTAATCGACTGATCGATAGAATATTCTTACGGGCATTTTAGTTGCTTTTAATTGTGTTTAGTGCTTTTAACTTCTCACCTTGCAATTACCTCGCATATTCGTTTCTAGTTGGTGTTTTGATTTCGTGCCTGTCAACTGAACGAAAATTTGCCAAAGTTTGCTCGTTCTTGTTAACCTTTTTTTGCGTCAATAATCGACAGTGCCTTCCCTAAAACCACACAAATACCACAAAAATGCCATAGTTGACTCGACTACGTAAAACTGAAAGGATTGATGCGAAATGTTTAATTGAAAACACTTGTAAATGTACAATAAGAACGACTGGACGAATAAGAAAAGCAGCAAACCGAGGAAAATCTTCAGAAGAAAACTCCCTCGCTCGCTTTTCTCGCGTGTTTCATTAAACTCAAGAAGTGAACACCGCGCCGCAAATTTTCCCGCCTCCTCATACTATCACTTTGTTTACATCAAAATGAAATGTCCAGTTGATTTATACTAAAGAAGAATTTTTTTTTTTTGTAAACTTCTCAACGTAAGTGCAACCGGTCTAGATGCCGGTCTAGATGGGAAAATCTAGACCGCGGTCAATATCCATTTTAGCCAATCAAATTCGCGAAATTTTGTAGTTCCCAGTCTTTGTGAGACACGGCCATATAATAAATAAGAATATAAACCCCCGCACATAGACCTCCATTCAAACGCTTAGTATAAAACCTCTCACATAGTTTTATAAGCTAAGAACCTACAGAAAGGTACCGCCGCAGGGACCGCCGCATAGTTTATCTTGACTCTCAAACCACAGTATTTTTACCTTTAAAATGTTTCGTTGACGATTTGTTGAATAATATTAGCCTGTCGATCTTGGGGAATATCGTCTGGTTTTTGCGATATTCCAAAAGGTTGAGCAGGATAATTGGTGAATATTGGCAGTATGTCGTCAGCAAAACTAGCATTCTGCTTGATCATCTCAAAGCAATGTTTTGTGATACTTTTAATTGCCGATTTTTGCACAGGAGTTTTCTTAGATAACAGACCTATTAGACTTCAAGGACCATTTCATCTATTTCAGACTAATAAGAATTGTGTTTTCCGAAGACCATTTACAAGAATAGGGTATATTCAGAGAAACTTTTCCTAGATTTGCGCGAGAATTCTTCACACCTTTTAAAGTTTTTCTACAAATGTTGATTTTGGATTAGTTTTCCTTTAAACAAGCGTTATTAGTAAGAAAAATCTTAACTCTTGTTCACTAATTTTCACAAGGATGACGTCAACACGACGTGAAAACAAACAAATACTGTAGCTGGTAATATCAAGTCCACTAGGTCACCCCAGTATTTATTACTTGGTTTGTATCATGATAACACCAATGTATTATAGTCGTTGTAACGAATTTATGGATTTGAAATGCACAATATTAAACATATTACACAGGCTAATTATTTAAGGCGTGCTGTATAAATTTGGATTATACTTTACATGATTTGATACACTTTATACAGAAGAAAGTGTGCTCTTAAATTTTAAGGCACCTTTCCGCCACTTTGAGAAACCCTTGCGAGACCGGAATCAAACTTTGCAACACTTCTGTTCCTGAATAACTGTTACTTATACATTCACTCACATACCAAATCACACACTTACTGACTGACTGACTGACTGACTGACTGACTGACTGACTGACTGACTGACTGACTGACTGACTGACTTTTTAGCATGCTTCTACTATTTATAATCCTTTGTATTGGAGTAATTTAAACTGGGTGAAAAAAAAGTATTCAGAAGTTGGTAACTAGTACCGGACTAATATAGCATTTATTTATCTTGCTGACCTCCTTGATTAGTTACCACACGTTTAAAGTAGGTTTGCGTTACCTTGACAGAGTTCGATGTGCTTTGGGGATAATAAGACAAAAATCCCAGTTTAGTGGGAGCGTAAGGATATATTATTTCCAACGCGGCTTGGACTGTTTCTTAAGAACCTTTTCACGCTGTTTGTTCATTATCGCTACGGATGATATGTTCAGGCAAACTTTGATATGCGTTTTGAAATTTTTGCCTTCAACTTGCCATCATGCGGTTTTGCGTTATTTTTTTGGTGCGGTGTTCCGCTAATTTTATTCTTAACCCACGCTATTGCGGCTTTGCAGCACTTTGCGGTTTTTACGGATTTTAGGTTACGGTAATGGTTGGGAAATATTTCTGCTGTGATATAAATCGTTTAGTTTTCCAATAGAATCATAAAAGTATCATCGGAACTCGTTAAAGTACATTATTTTTTGTTGGTGATAAATATAACAAAATAGGACTGCTATAATGGTATACCGTGAAAATGCTTCGGTTTAACAACGAAAACTGTTATTTGGATACCTAACGTTACATTTCGATTGTAATGCATCCTGAAAAGGACAAACGTTCTGTGGGGCTCTCATTTGTAATTGCGGTCTCAGTATTTGTGGTAATCGTCGATCAGTGCGGTTTGCAGTTTTTTGTTACATAAGTAACATCATGGTCAGGGCCAAATTGCTTTCCATACGCTTGTCATAATTTCACTTTCCATTTAGTCAAAATTAGATATCTGCTGTGAGTGTTATTGCGTAGAAATACAATTGCTGCTCGTGGTTATTAAATCATCTTTGTTTTCGAATTCTTAACAAACGATATTACAGCCTAATATTAGCCTTTCCCTTGTTAACGCTAATTGTAAACACGCGCACAGCTCCTTTCTTAAAAAGAGTATGTTCGCGCATAATGGTTCCTCTGTTCATATACGGTTGTGTCTTGGACATATATAATGTAACGCCATACAGTATACCATTCTTGGTCTCCTTTATTCTGAAATGCGCTGCCCGATGTAAAAGGCATTTTGGTCTTTCGGTTTTTATTATAATATATATGTTTTTTACAATGCATTAACAAAAACTAGTAGCACACCTGCCCTGCATTGTTGTCAAAATTAACTTTTCTCACATTCACATTTGCTATGTAATAAGTAAATCTTCATTATCACATCAATTGTCTCAATCAGGGATTTCCAGAAGTTGAAGAAGGTATGCTACAGTTAACGCTACCAAATGTTAAGTTAAGGATGATATAATTTTAAATCAGCAACTTAAACAACATTCAGTCTCTAGGTCGACAATGGATTTCTTCTGATAACACTTTTAATATTTAACTACTCTAGTAGATTACAATATCATTAATAATATATACTATACAATTCTCAAAACCTCGTTGCGGCGATGTTCATCTGAAAAGGATCACTAAAAGTAAAGAGAGATTTTAAAGGTAAAAATATACGTAGAAACTTATAATAGATAATTTGCAATATGAAAAGTATTAATAGTCGTTGTCGCTGTGAGTTTTCTTATCAATGGGTTTTATTTTCAGTGCAACCTGCTTCTATGTTTTGCGTCGGTTAATTTCATGTATGTATGCAGCCTCTGCAGATAAAATAGTTACGTTCGACGTAAAGAAAGTTGAAGTCTACCCAATGACTTCCCCAAGCTTTGTTTTGGTACTAAGTTTAGGCCCGGTTTAAACGTCGCATTTTACATACGCCAAATCAAATTGCCGAATTAAGTGCAAGTAAAATGCGACGTTTAAAACAATTAAATTCGGCAGATTTGAATTAAATGCGAGTTCAGTGGAATATGCCACTGTACCCGTCGAATATTCGACTGAAGTTCGACAGCTGTTTTAAACGCCGCATTTTACATGTGTCGAATCTAATTCACAAATTATGCTAAATTCTATTTTACCCATAACTGTGCAGTTTTATACTACCTGACATGCGCACAGAAAACTGGCAGGAAGTATAGATGTTTGACATGCAATTTTTTTTCTCTGTATGAGATGCTCCGTTTTTTAAGGAAGCCGTTCATTGCCGTTCGTAGCCGTTCTTTGCGGAGCAACAACGGGAAATGACCAAATGATGCGTATTTTGGACAACCTGAACCACGACGGATAATTTTGGATTTTATATTTGGAGTTGAACGCTCTCTTTACATATTCTCTTTACATATTCTGATTTTTCAAAATCCACCGATGTTCCTTGCTTTTCTATTTGACATGTTAGCAAACAAAGCCATAACTTTTAACCAGGTCGAAATTCAAAAATCGGGGACACTCTTTTGTAGAGCAGCTATTTGGGAACATTTAAGCAAAGTTTCAGCTAAATCGGCCGCATGATGGCTGAAAACGAACCTTCAAACGTGCGTGTAGTTACGGTAATGTTTATTTTCAAGACACGAAAAAAGCTTTTCCACAAAGTATGAGATTTAAGTATGTATTGACAGATAACCCCAAGGATTATGGCGTTGATGACAATCTGCGTTGAACAGACATCTAAACGGTAGAAATTCACGGGAAACATCGCTGATCTGGACACCACGAATATTTAATTTGTTTATTTGTAAAAGCGGCCTGATCGATCTGGCTTGAAAATAGATTTCGCTTATTTCTTGTGTATTGCAAGACTTCCATGCACTTATACTAAAAACACAATCCGTTCGATCGGATCATTTTTTTTTTTTTTGAGTTTTTAAGGATTTTCGGTTCACCCGAACGAGCACTCGTGACGACCTATGTCAAGGCTTAAATTTCACCACAACTTTCAAGATAAATTAAACAAAAAAGGTTATCTTCTATACAAAACAAATACCACAGACAGTTATATTATGTCTTTTTAATTTATCACAGCGACTTTCATAAACAATGAGTTCGAATCAAGCCAGCAGCAAGACATTAACGACCCCCCTATCAGCGCACTTTTGATGAACACCCGAAAACGGATCGGATTCAAACTTTATTTTTGAAAAAGTGAGGCGATCTTTTTCAATTGAACCAACGCAGCCGAAAAGCGGATACAAAAAAAATGTCACTACAGAAAGAAGCCTTGCGGTATTGTCTTATTGAAATATTTACGTAATGCAGAATAAAATATTAACCGGAGAATTGAAGAGTGATCGCGAGACAGGAAATGTGCATTTTAGCTGTGAAAATGCAGCGCACGTAAGATTTTTGGCGACAAATTAAATTAGCGATGGCAGGAACTTGTCGACGCTCAGTTGGCGGTAATTATAAATTCGAAATCGTTTTTCCCTCTATTTCGGAAACCAAAAAAAAGTTTTTCTTATCGATGTTTTTGCTACATCAGTCCTAACATGAGATATAAAAATGATAATTTGCATTTTTGAGTGAAATTGAAATATACTGATACCTTAAACATCGAAGTGTTAGTGTTCGTATCAAGGTGATCGAGGGGTTTGGCCATCGATGAGTTATTAATTCCGAGCTCTTTTTGTACACAGCAAAGCAAATGAGTAAAAGGCTGGAAGTGTTTTGGATAACCGTTTTGGTGGCAATACAATTCCGATGCATAGCCGCAAAAAGAAACTCGTCCACAAATGGAAATGAAACGGACGAAAGCAAAGATGAAGACATCTTCTATCCATTGACAGTAGCCTGGATAGATAAGCCTCCGTACAGTATGTCTCCTACCAATGAATCATACCAACTTTACCCTCAAGGGATAATATTTGGCATATTTCGGCATTTCCTAAGCCGGTGTGGCAGAATAAAGGCGACATTAGTTAAAGCCAATAGCGAATTTGAAATGGTACAGTTGCTAAAACAAAATAAAGTCCACATCGCTGCTCCTATATTCGAGCCCGCAAACAATCGACGGTACGGCGAATTTCACTTTTTCAAGCTCCATGATTATGCGGGTTCAGAATACATAACCACTGAGCACAAAGAAAGCCTCGTTATGTTTGACGCTATCATGACGACGTGGCCATTGGTTGCTTTCACCCTGACCCTCACAGCAATAGCTGGTGTCATCATCTGGGCCCTGGTAGGTTTTGTCTTTTGCATAAAGAAATCTTGATGCCTCTACTTGTATTTTACAGGACTGTAATAGTTTAACAGTATCCCCGTCAGGATCAGGATTTTGGAAAAAGAAAACGCTTGCGCTTGATAATAAGTCCTGTTTTTAGACATTGTAGTGTGTATTATCGCTGTACATTTTTACTCGTTATTTAATTGCATTTTAAAAAACAAACGTCATACTGCGAACTACTAAACAGGATAGGATTACCATCACTTGAGAATCAACGCCTCGCAAAAATAGTTTCCACCGTTTTCAACGTTATTAATAGTGAGCATGCGCCAAAAAGTATCAAAGATCTGATCGGACTGAGAAATAACAAATACAATCTGAGAGGAAGTGACATTTTAAAGCAGCCAAAGGTCAGCACTACAACTTACGGCCTAAAATCGTGGAGGTTTATGGCTCCAAAACTCTGGAACTTGTTACCAGATTCAAGCAGAATTAATCAAACTCTAAAAGCGTTCAAAAATAGTATTAGAACACTCGATCTGTCAGGTCTATTATGACGACAACGTTTTTCCCATTTCATTTCTTACTTGTAATATTACTTACGTGTTGTTCAAATTAGCATTAGGCATTTTTAATTTCTGTTCAGTACGTTATCAATGTTATATTATTGTTATTACTATTATTATTATTATTATTATTATTATTATTATTATTATTATTATTATTATTTTTAACTATTGTATTATAGTGTGTTATACCTGGAAACTAGCTGGTGAGTCTAGCTTGCTGGGCTCACAAAAGCTAAGTGTATTTCACAATAAAACTGCTTCTACTTCTACTTTCTACTTACCTCACCCTACGGTCTCGCTAAAGCACTACGAAGAATATATATATGTTATTTACCGGCTGGGAGGTCCGTGTCGTGAAAAACTGTGACCGAGGTCTTGAAGGCCGCAGCCATTTTCAAGGCCGAGGTCACAGTTTTTCACGATAAGGACCGACCCAAAGCCGGTAAATAACTTATCTATTTTTTTTTTTCGAGAAATTCGGAATGCGAATATACGGACCAGCAATCGCAAGACAAAGCGAAAACAGTTTATTTCCAAGATTTTCGAAAATTGTGATTACAATTTGCCGGAAGAACAATTTTGGAGAACTATCTTTGTGCCATTGATCGATCAAGTGTGAAATGGGTATTAGAATGGCTGGATAAACAAAGGCCATTCCACCTTTATTCAGATATTTCGTTGATCAATCTGGCGGCCGATTATAATGTAATACCGTTAAAATACCGTTATAATTCTCACTTTTAGGACACATACTGGAACGCTGAAGAATTTCCTCGTCCTTTTATTAAAGGTTTTTGGGATGGATTCTGGTGGTCTTTTATCTCGATGACAACAGTAGGGTAAGCTTATTTTTTCCTCAAATGTTTCACTAGCTTTCTACAATGAGAACCATGCCATATCCTGTAATCTCGTTGAAGATATAATCAGTTTAAAAGCTCGAAAATTTGATTTTTGTACATATTCTTCATATACGTACCCAGGCCTCTCCGTTTCTGCATTGCGTTTCATGTTGAATGAGGTGCTATACCAGAGTCAATTTCGGCGAAATCTCTGAAGGACAACGGGCGAAACTCGGCCAACTTTGTTTGCATAACTTTTGTAAAAAAAAAAATAAAGTCATCGAAGTTTTCTACCAAATGAAATGGAACTTTCGAGCAAGCCTGTTTTAGAAATATGCATGGTCCTTTTTTCAGTAAAAGTATAAAAGAAATGAAGTATAGGTGGTTGAAAATCGTTCTTACTGTATATTTTATTTACAACAGGTATGGTGACAAAGTTCCAAAGTCGATCTTCGCTCGCATTTTCTCCATCGTCTGGATCCTGATTGGTATCACTAGCATGGCAATCTTTACAGCGAACGTCACGGCAGCCTTGACAGCACATTCTCTGGCACTGGGACCAAGCCATCTTGGCGGGTTAAATGTCTGTTAAAGCGGCTGCAAGTTCAACGGTCGTTTTTCTTACTCTGAATGATTATTGTTTGGTGCTTTCTTCTTCTTCTTCTTCTTCTTCTTCTTCTTCTTCTTCTTCTTCTTCTTCTTCTTCTTCTTCTTCTTCCCCTCCTTCTCCTACTTCTCCTCTTTTTTCTCGTTCTCCTTCCCCTTCTCCTTTTCGATTTATGTACATACATTTACGAATTTCCAGATTGAAGCAATCATAAAAAATTTATATCAACTTGTTAGATTGCAGTGTTGAACAATGGTACAGAATACCAGCATGCACTCGAGTTAGATGCCATACCAAACGGTAAGCGGATATAAATACTTTTGCATTTAAAATCAAATTACAAATACATATATAACGAACTGACAAAATGCCAGGGAGGGATGTTAGTTCTGTCATGCTACGAAAATCAAGATAAGTGGTGTAGGCCACTTCATGGGCCAATGTGCAGACGTGCTTTCTTTCTTTTAGTGTACGACGGAATTGATGAAGCCATTCAAGCACTTAAATCCAAGCAAGTGGACGGAATGTTGTTGGACCGTTACATAGCCTCTTATTACCAAGGAATGGACAAATTGAAGTCACTTATCACCGTCAAGAAGTTTGAACTCCAACGCGATGCTGGATTGCTCATAGCCAATGAGAAATGGATTATTGCACGGTGTCTAGACTTTTATCGCCCAGAAATTTTGAGAGTTCTTGAAACTGTCACCGATACTTTAAAGGTATTCTGCTATTTCCCCTTCCTTCAAGAATGCCTTTATAGGGTTTTTGGCAAGGTCCCGGCCATTAATCATCTAAAGCTATTTTTTGGACACGGTGTGGAGAATTTGTAATAATTTAAAGGTGTGGTGATTATAAAGAACTTAAAATGGAAACCAAAAACTGAAAGTTAATAAACCTTATTCCACTAAATGGCTAGGCTCGATTTCCAGCCGTTTTGTGAGCCCGCGTTCCTTGCCCCATACACGTTGGGAGGAAAGGATAACACACCGGACTCCCAGAACGGCTGGAAATCGAGCCTACTAAATGGCACAACATACATTATTCTTTTGCCTATATTTTAATTCTGCAGATACGATCGAGACAAGGAGGGCCAGTTAACATGAAGACAAAAGAATTATGTACTTTCAGCCATTTTGGAATAAGGTGTATAGGTAGCAGATCAGACCGTCCATGAACAACATGTTGTCTTCTCGTGTCAGAGGGGGCGGGGTCACTAATATTGAGGGGGGTCCCTCTTAACTACTAATTTGTTGCTAAGGAAGGTATCTAACCGCCATATTTTGGAAACTTGACCTGCTACGGATAAGCTTTATTCACAACTTTGTGCAATTGAAGAGTCCTTCAAGAGTTTCAAATCACGGCCATATTTGACAAGTGGCGTGGCCAGAATGGAAAAAACCCTAAAACTGAAAGGGCATGTAGAACCGAAAGTTAAAATCAGTGCCAATAGATTAAGAACGTCCACATGCTTAATGCTTCGTATGGGTTTTACAAAATTTGCATTATTGTAAAAGTTATGACATAACAAACACCCGTATTTTAACACTTTCTTCAGGTGCGTTTTTTTCTTACGTATAAACGGTAATTCCATACGTAGGATTATAAAGGAGGCTATGTTATCTCCGATTCTTTAAAAAATTCCGAATTCTTCCTTCTTTCCTCCAAGTTTTAGGGATTTTAAATTCTAACGCGCGGTCTGGGACTGGCACTAGTTATGCACGCGCAACGTCAATTTTTTAAGTAGGTATTTCCTCCCCCACAATATTTGTCATTTAGCGTTACACAACGGTCCAAAATGGCTTGCCACTAAAACTGGTCTTCAGCAATTCCCTAGCAACTGCTCTAGATCTGTAGTTAAGAAGGACCCCCCTTAATATAATGGTTAACTTCCTTCTTTTCCCTCTTGCATTCTTCGGCCCTAATCACATCTCATCAAACTTTAACTTCAAACTCGATCAAGCAAATTTATTTTTAAATTTTAGCACAAATCAGATTTTAACAAACTAAGTATATCTTAAAAAATAACTTTTAATATAGATTTCAATATGTCCAGTGCCCATAAGCCGTGTTTAAGAAAAGAAGATCACTAAAAAGTTTTATAATTGCTTTAAACAATATTTTTGTCACTATATTCTAGTTAACCCAACAAAAGCCCACTACAAATGTTTTCAACAGTCATTTTTCCATAATGAGAGAGTTGCTATACATATCACTTGGGATACTGGGATGTTTGCTTCTGATTGGCTTACTTTGGAAAATGTTGTGCAAGGAGAAGAAAGGAAAAGATACACCCGGTAAGTACAACCACTCGATCACCAAAAGATAAAAATGCATTAACTACGTTTTTGTAATGTGACACAAAATAATGTTCAACCATAAACTGGCATCTGTTTTAAACAAACAGAACAGTATATTTGCGTTTTAACATTTCCAGCCTACCCACTACAGATTAGGGTTTCAACAGCGGGAAACCAACACTGGTGGGGTAGGGATTCCGGCGAAGGCCTAACGATTGGAACGTCAGCTTTTCAAACTTCGCTACAGCAGTTTATTAACCTTTATCAACTTCCAGTTGATAATCTCTGCACAACAGTTTCTTCCATAACTTGATATAGTCCTACTTTGTTTAGGGATTATTAGCCTTGTGTGAGCTTCACAACTGCGCGAAACCTGTCGAGTGTTTCACAATGTTTTGCATGTAGGTCATGTTATACAAACACGACACAGTGAGAAACAAAAAAATTTACATATGGAAGCGTACTTTTTATGTTTGATTAGCAGATTTTTCAAATACAACTTCTATTATAACGTTTTGATACAGCAACGATGGAAACTGGATGCACAGAACTTAAACGCAGAGATGGTCCCAGAGAAGTAGAACTCAGATCCCAAAAAGTTAACACCATATGACCGTCGTGCAAACCACATAATGGCGATCCCCACAGTTGCCTTTCACCTCTGCTTGAACTTGTCCTACATTTTCGACACTAAAGCCATTCAGTTTTGCGTAATTAAGACCGGGAAGCCTTGAAAAATAGTCTGTTCTGATTAGCTTCTGCTGTTTAATAAGTGCACGCATGTTCGCTATTCAAAGATATAATACGGATGGGACTAACAAGTATCCTGCTCAATATACTATACATGACACTATTTTTGTTTTGCCGGTATGCGCTGAAAAGCCAACATGGCCAGATTTTAGCTGTGCTTGGGCAGTGTTTTCAGAGCTCAGTGTCATGCGAAGGTAGGGGATTGGGAATGAAATCTTCGTGGAAAACCTTTCATGTGAAAACATGCGGGCAAAGCTCCTGCTCAACAACAACAACAACAACAACAACACTTGCGCTTTATTTGCATGACCATAAAACATTACAGTATTGCAAAAGCATAACAATAATAATAACAATAACAATTTTACAATAAAAAGTCATTAAACAAAACTAATCAAATAATCAGTGATCAAGAAATTGATAACAATTTGTCTCTCATTTCAAAACAGGACGATATAAACTGCACTAATTGCATATTAACATAATAGTCAGTGGAGTTCATTAATTGCACAATCAAGGCTGAAATTGATAACTGCTTGGGATTCGAAATTACATGATCTATTTTACTGAAAAAGTTCTCTCTAAGTGATGAATATCTTGGGCAGTGAAATATTAAATGGGTTTCATCTTCAACATTATGCCCACAAATAGTGCATAGTCTGTCACTTCTGGGGATGTTGTTATATCTTCCTGTTTCAATCAGGAGTTTGTGATTACTTATTCTAAGTTTCACAAGTGTTTTTCGATTAGGATTTTTTCTAGTCAAATCTAAATAGGGCGAAGGTGTATAACTGTCTTTAAAATTATTATAGAATTCTAGCTTTTGAGAATTACAGAGGGAATGTTTCCAATAGGCGATATATTTCTTTTTCATTTGATCTACAAGGTATGTTATCTTAGTGTCATCTAAAGTGTCATGATTAAAGTTAAAGGAAATGTCATAATAATTGAGCATATTTATAAGATTGGAATAGAAACTATTTTTACCATTACCGTTCAAATCTATTGACATTATCAGTGATTGCACGACGAAGGAGTTTTGATCTTTGTTTTGAAGATAACTTATGTACTTAAGAATTCGTTTATTTATATCAAAGGTTAAAGGGAATCGACCCATTTCAGCCCGGCATGCAATATTAGATGCCTTGTTATTAACTTGTAAGTAACGTTTGCAAAATTGTAAGTGACTTTTTTCAACCGGTGAAGTGTCCCAAGACTTGAAATCTGATTTAGCAAAGACACCCCAGGCTTCGCTATTATAAGTCAAAATGGGTGAAATCATCGTGTCAAAAATTTTGCAAGCAAGAGAGGGTTTTAAACTGCTAAAGTCAACGTGCCGTCTTAAAGCAAAGAGAGCATGAAGAGCCTTTTCTCTCAAGTGATCCAGCGACAGTGTGAAATTTCCAGATGAAGAAATTCGCGTTCCTAGATAAGTATAATTCTGAACAGTGTCAATCTTTTCTTTGTCAATATAAAAGTAACATTCATATTTTTTCGCGCGTTTTTGAAAAACCATTATTTTAGTTTTCTTAGGATTGATCTGTAACATCCACGATGTACAGTACTGGGCTAATGCATTGAGACAATTTTGCAGCCCTGTTTTTGATCGTGATAGTATAATCAAGTCATCTGCATACAAAAGAGAGTTTAATTTGGTTCCATTGGGTAAAACAAATGGATCAGATAGAATATTGTCGAAAGAGAAAGGTAAGTCGTTAATGTATAGGTTAAACAGAAGTGGACTCAGAATGCAGCCTTGGCGTACACCTCTTGCATATTGAAAAGGTCGCGTTTGGTTATTGCCAATCCTTATAGAACCGGTAGAATTGTAGTAGAGGCTTTTGATTAGGTTATAAAAATTTCCTCCAACATTATTTTGCAGCAGTTTATAAAGGAGCCCATCGTGCCATACCGAGTCGAAAGCTTTCCTGAAATCGACAAAACAGGCGTATACCTTTTCATGGTGACAATTAACGTACTTATCTATCAATGTTCGCAAAGTAAGAACATGGTCTGCAGTTCCGTTATTCGGTAAAAATCCGATTTGAGATTTGTGAAGGATGTTCAACGAGTTGACATGTTCTAGAAGTCTTTGGTTTAAAATCGAACAGAATAACTTTCCTAGACAGCTAGAAACGCAAATTCCTCGGTAATTTGAGGGGTCATTTCTTCCACCAGACTTGAATATTGGTGTAATGAGCCCACCACACCACATTTGAGGCATTGATCCCGAATCAAGAATATTGTTGAAAAGTTTCTGATAAACGAGTATCATTTCATTTAAACTAGTTTTAATCATTTCGTTTCGTATTTTGTCTGAATAGGGTGATTTGTTATTTTTTAATTTTTTCACTGCTGCACGTATTTCGGCTTCTGTGATGAAGAAGTCCAATGGATGAGATTGCATTTTGTTGTCTTCATGTTTTCGTACGCAGCGTTATACACATGGGTTTAGCTTTAAAACAGCGGAAAATGCAACTAAAAATAATTACGTGCTAATCATTAATTTTCAACAGAGGCAGAACCTAAAGAACAGGGATTCAGTGATAAGAAAGAAATAATGGAAGAGCTGGAGGAAGGACGCAGATTCTTGCGAAGAGCTCAGGAACAGTTTGATAGCCTTCAAGCAAGATTCCAGAGCAGTAGTTATAATTCAATATAACTGTATACTACTCACACAAAAAAAAACTTTCTTAGAGCGGTTTTTACTTGAGTGTCGAAAGTTATACGCATTGGCATTGGCGTGCGGTACGCTTAGTGACTCGGTTTAAAAAACTAGCCCCACTTTTCCAACGCGACGAAGTTTAATTGGTACACTAGATTTTCTGTGCCCTTCGTTATTGACTTGAGTGATTACTTTGATTTTGGTTTAACGGTACTCAAAATTCGTTGCCATAGTGACGACAAAATTGGTCAAAGATACTTTACTTTGACCATTTGGGAATAATAACTTAAAACGCACACGGTGAAAGGTTTATTTTTGAAATATTTTTGTTTAATGGACAAAATGAAGTCTAACAAATTTTTTGGAAAATTCCGTAGGTAGGGTTAAGAGCCACGTTAAATTTATGAAAAAAAAATCGTAGCTCCGAATCCTACCTACACATTTAAAACAAAAAATGGGAAAATGTTCCTTTTGTCGGCTAAATATAAATATGTCAACAACAAAAACTTTCACTGAGTAGTTTTAAAATTATTAGCCCAGGAGGTCCAAAATAGGACATCTTTGACTTCATATGACGTTGCCATGGCAACTGATTTTGAAATCACAACGATTCCAATTTGCTCATTAGTAAAAAAAAAAGCTTTTCCAGGCCTAAACATTATTGGTATAGCTGCGATAAAACATCAAAGAGAAGCATGTCTAATTCTGACTACATTATTACGAGCCACCTTAACGAACTTGAAAACCATTATTTATTTTTTTCACACTTTTTGTTTTTCGTACAAATATCTTCATGCGAACAGGGTCGGTTTTACATACAAATGTGTGGATGAATGAAAACCTTGTTTGAAACGTTAATTAAAATTTCGAGCTCACCCCCTGCATATATGTCGAGTTTTTCGGGAATTTTCGAGCATTTCGGCATTCGAGTTTTCAGTGAATTGTTAGACATGAAATTTCTCGCTTTTCCCAAACATTACCTGTAGCTGTTTGCTCCTAACCAAGATAGCGGTAAAAACTGTGAAATGGTCTTTTAACAAGACTTTACTAAGGTAACATCTTCAAGTCTTTTCTTGATTCGTCTCATCGTTATTCTTACCGCGCATTTTTTTATTAGTCTTTTCGGACCGGACCACGTAACTTAAAGACCAGGGAGCTTTAGCAATTACGAAGGCGACGCCGAGGACATCGGCTATTGAAAAATGAATTTATATTTTTCTTGTGAATCTCGCAATAATCCAGATGTATTCAGTATATCTGTCGGCTTAAGAACTAGCTCCAGATGAATATGTAAATAAAGCGTTCAACCGCAAATAGAAAAACCGAAAATTAGCCGTCGTGGTTCACGTTGTCCAAAATACGGGATTTACCTCGGTGTAAGAACCTGTGATATTTTTCTTCGTTTTGGAGCTATTGTTTTCCTTCTCTATCTTTGTTTTGCCAGCTCTTTGTTGTATTGTTCGTACTTTGTTTTACGTCACCGGTGAGTTTCATAGGTTCTTACACCGAGGATGAGCCAAAATATGCAGAATTTGGTCATTTCGTGTTGTTGTTTCGCAGAGAACGGCCATGAAATGTGCCAAGATTTCAAACGCACGTGATAGCTATTGTTCTACTGGTGACGTTCTCGTTGCCGTTGCCGTCGTAGTTTGCTAAAGCTCCATACTATCAAAGCTACCAGAGTTATATTTGGAGGGTGTATACAACGTGACGTCCTAAAGGGTTCCCTTTGAGGTCTGCGCGAGCAATGTCATGATTTCCAAACACCTGCCATGTTGATTTTTTTTTCCTGTGTGACTTTTGAAAACCACCAAAACTGACTTAAAATAATCAAAACTAATGAAATAAGCTAAGATTATCTCAAAAAAAAAAAAACGTTTTCCAAGGAACAAACCTAAAAAAAAGAATATGAATGCCGTGAAAACATGATTGTGTTTCGCGAACAACATGTCATACCAAATTGAATTGCTCCCGATAAAGTTTGAAGAAACTCACAAAGTTTGTTGGCTTAATTATGTTTAATTTTTAAAAGTTTAACCGGTCTAGATGAGCTCAGGTTAAGGACACCGGACAAATTACACAACCTAGTTACCCTTTCTTGTATATACATTGTTATGAAATGTTACATTTAACGCCGCCAGTCATTGAACGAGCACTGGGGATCACGATGGCTATACGATTGTAATCTTTATCACGCCTTATTATTATACATGCACATTGTTATTGATTACAAGCAATCATTTCAGGCAATGGAAGTTGTAAACATTGTTAAACACCAGTTAACATTAAACGAGCATTGGGCTCACCACTATCCAGAATTTTCTCGGTATAATGAGGATTTCGTGGATTGTTGTTATTCTCTTGTGCGGGTCTCTTCAGCTCATCTCGGGATAAATGCTCTACTATACCCGTCCCCATGGCATCTCCAACGAAGTTGACGACAGTAATAAAACGGTCCCTACGGTAAGATAAGTACATATAATAAAACGTTTGGACTAAAAAAAAATGGAAAAGATATATTTCATAAATAGCATCATGGCAGACTAGTTACCCCTTCATTTTGGCGCGAAATGTTAGCGGTAATTTATAATTTCACATGTGAAATTACAAAATTGCCAAGGTAACGTTTCTCACATCTCAGTTCCAAGATGGTGTCCATGTTTAAAAATGTTCCTAAAGCTTAAACTTTGTACATTTTCGCTCGAATATCACCTAGCTAGGCTAGCTTGCCACGTCAAAATGACGTGAAAACAGGAAGCCAATTTCATAAATGGCATCCAGTGAATTTTTGAGCGTTTTACACCGGGGTCGTTTTCAGTTTGTTTGTAATGTTGCCAACAATGAAAGGAATATTCGAAAGCTGACTCAACTTTGAACATTTTAGAAACGGCAAAAAGGGATTCCAAAGTGTTCTTGTGCAAAAATAAAAAGGTTGTGAACTTTAGCCAAAATGTATACTTTTTTAAAAGTTAAAACTTCCAAAGTGTGCAGATACGTTCTCAATACAATAGACAAGTCAAACTCCCACGATTGCAGGCGAAATTTGACACCCATGTTATTAAAAGGTAATCAAATGTTAAACCCGTGAAATGAGGAAATAACTTCATTTGCGTTTTGTCAAAATTTGACAAAACGCGCATGAAATTATTTCCTATTCTCACTGGGGGCAAACACACACAAAGGCCAAAATAAAACACTATTCATAAAATATTCAGCAACAACAATTCTTCGTTTTCACGTGACGTCAACAAAATTTCAGAATCGCAAGATCCCTGAGTTTTTATTCATCACTGGGTGTAAGACTTTCTTAATATACATCTGGTTGAAGGTTTTTTTGCTCAATAGAAGCCGCCGTCTTTAAGATAGACCAGATTCGGATTCGACAGTTGACTCAACTTTGAACATTTTAGAAACGGCAAAAAGGGATTCCAAAGTGTTCTTGTGCAAAAATAAAAAGGTTGTGAACTTTAGCCAAAATGTATACTTTTTTAAAAGTTAAAACTTCCAAAGCGTGCAGATACGTTCTCAATACAATAGACAAGTCAAACTCCCACGATTGCAGGCGAAATTAGACACCCATGTTATTAAAAGGTAATCAAATGTTAAACCCGTGAAATGAGGAAATAACTTCATTTGCGTTTTGTCAAAATTTGCCAAAACGCGCATGAAATTATTTCCTATTCTCACTGGGGGCAAACACAATAACAACACTATTCATAAAATATTCAGCAACAACAATTCTTCGTTTTGACGTGACGTCAACAAAATTTCAGAATCGCAAGATCCCTGAGTTTTTATTCATCACTGGGTGTAGGACTTTCTTAATATACATCTGGTTGAAGGTTTTTTTGCTCAATAGAAGCCGCCGTCTTTAAGATAGACCATTTTGAATTTCGGAATTTCACGTCACATGACATCAAACTGGCCGCCAGAAGGCTGTCACGTATGCTTAAAAAGCGTCTCATCCTGTGGCTTTTAACAATCTAAACAGTTGAGGTTTGGCGAAAAGTGTTTATGTTCTTGAGAGTGATCTGACTGCCTAGCTGAGTAGAAGTGAATTCCAGATGTTTTCATTGATTTTTCGGCCGCCATGTTGAGGTAGCGAATAGTTATCTTACGCGACTATTTCATCATTTCTCTCTAATCTTTCATCACCTTTGAAGAACAAGTAAGTAGGGACTGGGAACGCGTCTGACACGCTCCTGCTTTCTGGCCTTTTTAAATCCGACAAAATTCTCATTAATTGAAGTGTATACTGCTAGCTTCTTCATACAACTGTGTGTGGTAATAGACTATTGCAATATCACCAAACCAATACAGAACTTTGTTAGAAAACAGTTTACACTTACAACAGCCAGTCAACGGCAAGAATGAGACCCAAGTCGTGCAGTGGCAGTCCGACAGACTGTAACACAATGGTTGTGGTCATGGCAGATCCTGGAATTCCAGCTTCACCCACCGCAATCAACACAGACATCAAACTGTAAAATTAAATAAAAATTGACTGAACATTGCTGCCTAAAGTTTTGTTTTATGCCAAAAGAAAATGTACAGTTGTAATGTTGCAACAAAACAATGGACTTTTTGGCGAAGTCAAAAGTCAGGCATATTTATTTTTTCTTGCCCTCTGGTCTTCATAATCAATGTATCATTGTAGGGCAATATCTTCTTAGCAACATGGGCCAAGTCTAAGAGATAAAGCTGTACAAGGGACATTAATATGAGTATGTAAGATAATATGTGAGACCTGCTGAGAATAGATATTTAATCTCTATTGTTTCGGTATTTACCAGATGGTTACAAGTTTTCCAGGGCTTAAGTCGATGTCGTTCAACCGGGCCACAAATATTATTACGACAGGTCTGTTCAATGCTGAGCCGTCCATATTGACGGTGGCGCCAAGCGGTAACATAAATCGGCTTATGCGTGGATCGACGCCATTATTTTCTTCAACGCATCGGATTGTTGTAGGTAGGGTTGCCGCGCTGCAGAAAGGAAAACAAAGAAAAAGCTATGACTACGAATAAATATATGTCATATCAGGAAAGAGTAAACACAAGGTATTGCAGACTATGACTTTTTTAAAAAGCATTCCATCTAGCTACTACACTATCTATTTCACTCAATGGGTTAAACCCTTATCCACCATATTTTTCTTTCGTAAAATCTGACACCACTTACTTGTATACGCACAGGGAGCCCAGACAAACTGTTTGTGTGCACATTAGCATTTTTGTGTGCATTAGCATTTTTATAGCAAATGTACAGGATTTACGGAACGGCTCGCAGAATTGCGTGTAATAACGTAAAATATGAACAAATACATGCTAAATAAACGTAAGTTTATCTTACCAGTTTTGTGGTGTGTTTCTTTTGGCTCGAAATTGCGAATTTGAGCGGTTTGAAGGATTTTGCGTTCGCTGCTTACTACACATATAATTATAATGAAAGGGTGGAAACTCCAACAGCTTCAAATTCGAACAGCTCCAGCGCCGAGGCGATTTTCGACCAGAAAATCCCATCGCACAGCTTTCAAACTAAGCAACATGTAAGAGGAAGGTTTGAGGAATCTTCTCGAATTGTTCGATCGAAAATTCATCCAAACGGCCCAGAGCTAGCCTTCGAACAAAAACGGGTAACCAAAAATTTTAAGCCGTCCGAATGCGTAGCGACAAAAAGTTGTGCCGAAGGGAATTTGCTATTCCCTGGTCGAAAATCGCCTCGGCGCTGGAGCTGTTCGAATTTGGAGCTGTTGGAGTTTCCACCCTTTCATTATAATTATATGTGTAGTAAGCAGCGAACGCAAAATCCTTCAAACCGCTCAAATTCGCAATTTCGAGCCAAAAGAACCACACCACAAAACTGGTAAGATAAACTTACGTTTATTTAGCATGTATTTGTTCATATTTTACGTTATTACACGCAATTCTGCGAGCTGTTCTGTAAATCCTATACATTTGCTATAAAAATGCTAATGTGCACACAAACAGTTTGTCTGGACACCCTGTGGTATACGGGTGTTCCTAGCATCTTGCTACTTTTGTTGTTGTTGTTGTTGTTATTGTCCTTGCTGTTTTAGTCTTTGTAGAAAAAAGAGAAATGATGTCTGTTAATAGCCAGTTACACCAATTAAACGGAAGCATACATTAAAAACAGCTACTATTATTCTTTACGGATTATTCATGCACTAGTATTTTACTATTATTCTTGTTTGTATATTTGTTTATCTATAAAGAGCTAACATTACCAACCTGGATGCTATACCAAATGCTGTCATCAGTGCGTCTCTCAGACCCTTAATAAATACGTACGGATTCTTCCTGGTCACAGCAAAATATACGATTGGCAGAACAACCAGTGTATGAATGATTAAGCCGATAGAAACAGTGGCAATAAACATGCCAAGTTTCTGCATTGAAAGCAAAACGTCTTCCATTTCCGCTACCCGGGCGGCAATCATACTGCAAACACCAGTTGCTGAATACCTGGAGAACAAAGGATTTGTTATGATAGAATCCTGCCAGGTTGTTGTTTTCTAATGCATCGTCAGGTGCACTGATGTTAGAAAGATGTCGGCGGTTTCAGATACCGGCTTCGTACATGTCGTACGTTTTGTAAACATTTAGTGAGACAACAGTTTTTTGTTTCTGTTCAATTTTGCTTTTACTGCCGAACACGTTTCCGCGATTCCATTGGGAAAAGAGAAAACAATCAGATTGGCGGATTTTCAATAGACCATAGCTAAGTGTCTACTAAAAGGATAATTATCAACTCACCACATAATCACAGTAAGTCACTACCTCTCTGGAACCTCTATTTTCATTCGCCCGCTGTAAACACTACCTCTATTGTTGTTCAGGGCTAGGGGCATTGTTATGACCTGTTATCTATTGTTTTATGAACCAATGAAGTAACTCGTTCCAAGAGGTAGTGGGCGACCCCATAATCAAAGTGACCAACATCAGTACAGCTTCGCTTAGCGCCGAGAAAAAAACAACCAGTGGTTTTCCTTTCTCGTCCATCTTCCCGACTACAAGACCAAAAACAATGGCAAACACCGTCAGACCCAGAAGGTTCATTCGTTCGTCTGATTTCATCCCCGCTGGAACAGTATTGGATCCAGGATAGATCTCTGTGGTTACCATGGAGATGTTAGTTGTTCCATTATGAAAGGTTGAAGTGATGTGCTCATTGGATGCAAGCGTCTTGTTAGAGCCTGTAACATTGTACACGTCATATTCCGCCAGTGCAGTAACATATTTGGTCTTTTTGTGCTTGGACTTTACTTTGTAATTTAGGTAATTCAAATATCAAAAAAAGCTGATTAGCATATGCATGCACATACCTCAACATGTCCAAAATAGAATCAAGGTTTCTGTATTCCACTTTGTTGTGAGACGTCTCCTTCTCTCCGGGCTTATCTCTTTTTCCAGGTTGAATTGTTACCACCAATAGCAAGCCCAAAAGCGCCGCTAGTACCATGGTTGACAGATAGTAAATAAGAGTGCGGCGCCCAATTCTCCCTGCTTCTGCAGGATTCAGGCCTGATACAAGCTGTTATCAGACTCCCCATGACCAGTGGAAGAACGAGCATTCGTAGCATATTCATTAGCAGCTCGCCCGGGAAGCCCATGAGCATAACGGCTGTGGCCTTCTTTTCAGGGTCTGATATGCGATTTACTGGAGGGTTGACAAGCACTCCGATCAACAATCCAACCGCCACACCAATAATCAACAACACTAAAAGCAAATTATTCCCAATCCATAATCCTAATCTCTTTCTGCCTCTGCCAAATCCTCCAGGCTTTTTCGTTCCGAAAACTGACATGTTTTTTTAACCGGCAAAGCCCTTCAGTGCAAACCAGTCTAGCATAAACTTTTATAGAAAACAAAATCGGTCAAACCTGATGGATTTGCAGTGACGTAGTCAAAACAATGTTTTATTGTTTGGGGCTAACCAATCGCTTCGCTGAAGCTGTTCGTGTTAGTTTATGCAAACGCGTTACACGAACTTCATTCTTTCAGCTGCGAAAATTTTGCATATAAAATCCATACAATAATTTTGTTTGCCACGGCAGATAAGCAACGTTTGAATCACTGCCGTGCCAGAGTCGTGTAGCACGACAGAGCTTGTCGAACTTAATTGTTTTGCCGAACTTAATTTTTAGTTTGATTCAGACGCCGTACATCTGCCGTGCTTTTGTCGAACTTAATTCCTGAATTTAGTTCGGCACGGCAGAAGCACGACGTCTGAACTGGGCCTAAGTCATCTTCAAAGCTGCTACTGAAATAACTTGGCAGAAACAGAAGGAATCTCTTTCGTAGGAGCGAAGCTACGTTGTGCAACAAGCACATGGCCAATTAACGGCGTAGAGCGCATGTCAGGAAGACTAGTACCAGTCCTCTCTCCCATCCCTGCCAGAGTTAAATACAAATAAATGTAATTATTTTAGATAAGAAAGATTTCCTTTCGTCAGAAACCAAAATGGCGGATTTATGAACCGCTCGCTTCAGATGAGCTTTCGTCAAATTATGCTTCAGGCTAAAGAAGAACTACTTCATTGTGTGATTTTTGCATACTGAAATATTTTTGCCTAAGATACCTTCAGCGAAAAATAAATGCCAGCAGCAGCCATAACGGGGAGGAGACCGTAAGCGCGAGATCTGGCCTTGTCCCTATGATATGGGACAAAATTTCTATTTTTAGAACAAATCGTATCATCCCGCGTGGCGCGCGCGCCTACTGCCGCAAGGATTTTCACGAGGACGTCGCGCGGAGAAATATAAACAAAATGGCGTCAAAAATTACCTCTGCGAGTGAAGTAAACACTGGCTTTCTTTCATCAGTTTATATTCCTACTTTACGTCAAGGCCTCCTTGAGCACTTCTTTGAAAGTAGCCATGCATGAAAGTGAGGATGATTCAAGTGATTCAGATGTCTGCAGTAGTATTTTTTCGGACAAATCCAGTCGCAAAGACAAGTTAGACATGTCGTACGAGGAATCCCACAGTGCTCAAAACACTTTACGAAACGTTTCACAGCGCAGAGATATGGGGATACAAAGAATAAAAAATGACAGCAAAAAAAGGAGAAACCATATTTTTGCCGAAATACGATTGTCTACGCCATTTCGACCTTTCTTTGATGCTTTGTTGTAAGTTACATGTGACTTTCATATCATATAAGTTTACTGCATAATTAATGTTTTCATTGAAGTCAGTTATCTGCGGACTAATGCTGCTCCAAAATACTTCCCTTAGTATCCTGTATTATAATTTTCAGTGCAGCTTTTTTTCTGGACATGCAGTTTATTTTAGTCTTGCTTTCGAAAGCAGGGGGGATTCAAGTGTTGCTATTTATGTTCAAACAAAGGTTGTTTCCCTAAGGAATGACTAACTTTTTTTTGCAATCAGTGAGCCATGTAGATAACAATATAATTAAATCACAGGAGAAAATGATCAAAAAGGTATTTCTTTATTCTCAGGAAAAACTAACCATTTTGCCATCATGTACGTTTTATTAAGAAATATATGTCCACTCTTGTATTTCAAGATGCTTTTTATGAGGCATTTCACATTTCCACGTGATAATGACAAATTCTTATCTTTTAGCACCCAAAACTACAGGTCTGTTTGATCTGATGAAAATGCCAGTGATTTTTGTCATCATCATCATCATGACTCCAGTATTATTATTATTATTGTTATTATTATTATTTTTATTACAACGAAAAATCGTGCAAGAGTAATGTATCTGAGTTGTTTATTCTTGACATCAAAATATACAAAAATGAAATCAGTCCTAAAATTGAAATCTTTTGTGACTTCCCACATCTGATTAAATGCAATTTACAGCAAACGGCAAAAAGTAAATTTTGAATTACAAACTGGCACTTTTTGGTGGATCTGGTGTAATAATAAGGCTAATAATCAACGTAGCGGCATTTCACCGAAATAGCCAAACATGCACATTTAAAGCTACCACCTGGCACTCTAATGGATCTTTAGTAAAAGATGGGCTCAATCTACATAGTGGCTTTTTAGCAAAACGGCCACAAATGTACGTTTGAAGTAAGAACCTAGTTCTATTTGGTGGAGCTGGAGTGAGAGTAGGCCTTAATCTACGTGGTGGCATGTCCCCGAAAAGGACAAAAATATACATTATATTTTGAGTTACAAACTGAAACTTTTTTGGACCTGGAGTGATTCTTTCGTTTAATATACGTGGTGGCATTTCCCCGAAAAGGTCAAAAATGTACATTTTGAGTAACAAACTGACACTTTTTGTGGATCTGGAGTGAACTTTAGGCTTATACTACGTGGCGGCATTTCACAAAAAGGCCAAAAAAGTACATTTTGAGTTACAAACTGGCACCTTCTTCGTGGATCTTGAGTAAAAGTTAGGCTTAATCTACGTGATAGCATTTCACCGAAAAAGGCGAAACTGGACATTTTGTGTTAAAAAACTAGCACTTCTTCTGTGGATCGGCGGTGGGGATTTTTAGTAGGAGACAGTTTTTCTCAACGGAGTAGTGAAATTTAGAGAAATAAGAAAAAGTGAAGATTAAATGTTATTTTAAAATTAGATTTGAAAGTTAAAAATTTATAGATGTACAGAAAACAGACCCCTAACAACTTGGGGTACGAAAAGGCCAAAAAATGTAAATGTTGAGTTACAAACTACTCATGTTACTAAATATACTTCTTCCAAGATACTCCGGTAATTGATTTAGATAACCATGACCAAATGATTTACGAATCAACTCAGGAACTAAATAGGAGCCATCCATAATCTTGGATCAACAGATTGTTCCGGCTAATTAGCTGCTGTTGGCTTTTTGGAGCGTTTCTTCATGCTAAAAACGATTGAACGTAGAAATGGCTGATATACGGCAAATTCTCCGTAACACAATATACATTTCGACTTACAAACTGGCAATTTTATGTTTATGTTGATCTGGAGTCAAAATAACGCTTTATCAACGTGATGGTTTTTTTTTTTATCGGAAAGGCCAAACAATATACATTTCGACTTACAAACTGGTATTTTTTATGGATTGTACATAGCGGCTGTGATACTAATTGAGACGTCATATAGGGCACATGATTCTAACTTTCTAGCCTGCTAACTCTCACACATTAGATGAATACAAAATTGCATCGGCATTGTCCCTCTTGTGACGTTCGTCAAAAGGTACTTCGTTGCAGTTTACAGTTTTATACTTCAGGTCGTCACGTGACAGGTGTTCGACAATCCCAGTCCCCATTGCATCTCCTAAAACATTCAGCGTTGTACGGCCACGGTCCCTTATAGCAAAGAAAATACAAATAAAATATTGTCCGCTAAGCGTTAAAAACGCACATATTACCTTGGAACGTTATTTGGTAAGCCATTTAAGTCAACGTTTCCGTGAGACTTGCAAGCTCGCTATTCTTAAACTGTTAGTTGTTTTGATCGTAACTCGCGTTAACATGGCAGTTTTTGTACTTAAGATCAATCAACGATGACACCTGTGTTAATTTATTTTCTTTCCCAGTCACCTTAATTGAGCATTGCATCCCATGCTATCTTACTTTAGTATATACCACACAAGTGAATAGTACTTTACGCGCGCTCTGATTGGTTAACTCAAAGGTAATTAGCAAAGTACTATTCACCTCCGAGAAGCCGAAGAGAAAAAAAAATGACTTCGCGTGTCGCTTTGCTTACCAAAAATAATGTCTATGTCCGCTAATCATTCAGCTTGCGTGGCATATACTAAAAAAAACTATTCACCTCAGTGTCAGTGGAAGTGGTGGATATTTACCTCGCAGCTTCGCTTCCACTTCGGTGAAAAATTGTTAATCATTTTCCTGGGAGAGGGAGGAATGACTATTCAACAGTGACAGTATGAAACGACAACAAAGAAACTTCAGCAAACAACAACAAAAAAACTATTTATATAGTCCGAGTCCTGAGAAGTCAAAATAGAAGCCAAATATCCCACCGTTAACGTTTTTAGCAATTTATTTCATAAATTCCCAAAACGCCAGACTTTTTTAAAAAATCGTACTTGAGAAGGTTGTCACTAGCTAAGAAGCATTCGACGTTTTAAAAGAAACGGTTGACAAAAGTTTTGACATTCATGACTTCCATGATTACATTATCAATTTACTACTGTGAAGTTTTCTCACTACTTACAGCAGCCAATCAACAGCAAGTAGAAGTCCGATGTCATGCAGTGGTAGATTGACAGCTTGAAGGACAATAATTGTCATAACGCCTGATGCTGGTATCCCAGCAGCACCAACAGCGAGAGCAACCGCCATCAAGCTGCGAAAGTCAATTGTAAAATTACTGTTGAGGGCCTTGGTTATAAACCAGCATCAAAAGCTACTTTCTAGAATGCATTGCGTGTTAAGGGCCATTATCGTACTCGTCACATCAGACAATGCCTTGTAAATGGCTTTCGAGCCCGGGGGGGGGGGGGGGGGGGTACTCCCATATATGGGCTATATAGGTATGTGCCGCGGGATAGGGTATGGGTTTTGAGGTTCTCGGTCCTTAAATAGGTATCATTTTTGCTCCTTTTGGCATTGTGTTCCCGGTGTTATCGCCAACTAAACGTAACAATCGTCTGTTTAAACTATAAACTATCCGTTCAACTAGTAGCAAAGCGATTTTGTAAAGATTTGTGTTTTGCCGTCTGCGGTTAGCCGTTATTTGGATCGTCACCCAACGCTTCTCCTCTCCTTGAATAGGGTGTCATTTTTCGGGTTTGGGCCTTAAAAAGGGTATCAATTTTAGTTTTCGTTATCCTTAAATAGGGTCAGGGTTTAAGAACCTTCGCGGCACACCCCTATCCGAAATTTATGGGAGTGTCCAAGTAAGTAATAAGTAAGTAATAGCTACAATATTCGTGCCTGATTTGTATTGGTATTTACAATGGCGAGTTGAAGGCCCCATGCTGTATCAAAATTACAGAATGCCTAATAAATTAATGCATAATGCCTATGATTTGGAATTTACAGCGCATTCAAGTGACCTGAATATTGTATTTTCATTAGATCCATTCCTTTTGAATTATTAGTGAATTTAACAATACGTTGTAGTAGACCCTTAGTCATGTTCTATTGGATATCCGTGATTCTGATCGGTTCTGCATTGATTTCTATTCGCTGATAGAACACTATCGTGCGCAAGTTGTAGTTAAAAGGGGAAATTGGTATTGAGGTTTAGCTTTTAAAAACACAAAAATGTCGGGTTTGGACTGCAATCCTCTAGAGTGTCTAAAATGCCAGGAGAGGTTGGTTGCCGTGGACTAACATTCCATCCAGGAATTTTTCAGAAAGCATGATAAGTTTCGCCTCTTGGAACAGTTTGACCCAAGGACAATTTGGGTTAATTTTTGAGTGTGTAGTTACTTACCAAACCACAACAATCCTTCCAGGGCCGAGAGTGATGTCATTTAACTGAGCCACAAAGATGGTAGTAACTGCACGATACAGAGCTGAGCCGTCCATGTTTACAGTGGCGCCAAGCGGTAACATAAAACGACTGATGCGTGGATCAATGTTGTTGTTTTCCTCCACGCAGCGAATTGTTGTTGGAAGTGTGGCTGCACTAGAATAGGAAAAGAAAAATAAAACATATTAGTATATACCACACAACTGAATAGTGCTTTCTGCGCGCGCTGATTGGTTAACTCGGAGGTGATTAGCGAAGTACTATTCACCTCCGAGCAGCCGGAGGGAAACAAAATCGCTACGCGCGTCGCTTTAGGTACCGAAAGTAATGTTTTCGTCCGCTAGTTATTCAACTTGTGTGGTATAATACTAAAACAAATATTAACCTCAGTGTCGGTGAAAGTGGTGGATATTTACCGAGCCGCGATTCACTTCCACTTCGGTGAATAATTGTTAACCCTCGACGATTATTTTGATTTGACGGCAGCTCCTGCGACTCGCCAACGTGGAAACATTCAAACAGTAAGTAATCAGATGATGTTAAGTAACTGCTGAATATAACACGCTATTTAAATCAGCGTTCACTATACAGAATTTTATACAAGAGATCAATGTGTAAACCTAAAGTTTTCGAACATTTTGCGAATCTAATTTGCAAAATGTACGCTTGATTGAGCCCGAAAATTTCTAACCCGTTCAAAGCTCCCTTACGTAGGGAAAAGCGTAGGAGTGAAAAGAAAGCTGGCTGGCGGAATTTAGTTTTGAGCAAAACGACGAAAAAGAAGAGGTGTATAAAGGTAAAAAGTCCTGAAAACACAGATTGCGTCACCATCATATCCCGGGGGCGGGGGACTCCCATATGGAAGGGACGGGGATGCTCGTCGGAAATTTTGAATTTAACCCCTAAAAGAGACCAATCTGGGTGTGGCCGAACGTTATGCACACCCTAAAAGAGTAAATATAACGAATCAAAATTCTTTTTTTTTTGTCATTTCTTCGCGTGCAACCCTAAACGAGACCTTGATGGCTAAAAATAATGACATTTTGCCCACCCTAAGCGAGACCAAAATCCTAACTTTACACCCCTAAGCGAGACGACGAGCATCCCCGTCCATTTCATATGGGAGGTCCCCCCCCCCCCCCCCCCGTATCATCTATACATGGTGTCAACAAACAGTTAATGAACAGTCTAAAATCAAGTTGACTCATGACAAGATTGATGACTTGTGTCGACACACAGCACATTTGGATTAGACGTTCGGCTGTAAAAGCCAGGGTAGTCCTCCCAAATTTCACACCTTTTGGTCATGAAATGCTAAGTTGTATTTTTGCATTAATGGCCACATTCTGGAGTAACAAAAAAATATGATTTAACTTGCTAAAGCGGCATTCACACGACCAAATTTTATGTGACAGATGTTATGTTAAAAACTCGTTTCTATACGCGCCAGAAATGACTCTGAATACAGTAAAAATGCATGACAAGAAGGCGAAATGACTACCAACTTCTGACTATTCACCTCCGAGCAGTCGGAGGGAAACAAAATGGCTTCGCGCGTCGCTTTGGGTACCGAAAGTAATGTTTTGGTCCGCTAGTTATTCAACTTGTGTGGTATATACTAAAACAATTATTCACCTCAGTGTCGGTGAGGTGTTGTTAATTGTTTGTACCCCAAAATTTTGCACAATTTCTACATGTTTCTACTGGGACAGACAAACGTCCCTAGAGGAATTTAAAACAATACACTGTACTCATGCAAAATGTTTGGGGGCGTATTATGGCAGATGTGCAAATGGTGAATATGCCAAATTTCAAGTAACAAATTTCCAGTCGTGCGCACGAGCGAATGTTCACATGTGGCATTTTTTATTTTCCACATAAAAAACCTCATGTACACGAGCAAATGAAAATGGTCACAGAAATAAAGTTGTCATATAAAATTTGCTTGTGTGGATGCTACTATAGTTTACAAACCTGGAAGATATACCAAAAGCTGTCATCAAGGCCTCTTTCAAACCTTTCATAAAGACATAAGGATTCTTTCGAGTGACAACAAAGAATATCAACGGTATCACGATAAGGGAATGGATGAGAAAACCACACAAGACAGTAACCATGTACAATCCTAGTTTTCCCATTGCCTTAACGATGTCATCCATGGCAGCTATACGAGATGAGACCAAACTGCACACCCCTATTGGAGCTAACCTGAAATAAGAAAAAAAAAACATGAATGCATGTCAAGTACAGGGACAGTTTTATTGCTGCAAGCCAAACGGTATTAACTTGTTAAAACATAGTATGAAGTAAAGTTCGCGAAGGGATATTTATTTCTAGAAATAAATTATTTTATATAGCTTGTGACGTATTCATCTCCCAGCTTCCGGTTCGGGGAACTTCCTGTCATCCGGGATATTGCTTCATGTGTTCTTATATAGAAGCGAGGCAAGCGTGATTTCAATCCTCTTTCCCTCCACCCACACCCTGTTATCTATTATAATAAGCAGTGGGATGGTGGTTTCTCCCTCACTTTTGCTGGGATAATACTTTTACGTTTTTGTAATGTGGCCTTTCAGTGACTGCCATACAAGTGGCCAAAAAGATCCCAAAACGGGAAGGAGTTGTTTTGTCCCAGCAAACAGAGCTCGGCCAAAGCACCGCACACATACATTATTAATAGGCTGTGATTAATTCAGAAGGAGCAAGATTCATAAACTATCATAAGCAATATTAATTCTGACGTGATGAATATATGAAAGACATATGAACTGCGGATAAATGATGAAATGATCCTCATAGTGTGAAAGCAATTTAAGCAATTCGATTGTTTTTTTAGCCTGACAAGAATTTGAAGCCTACAACGAGATTTGAAACCATGGCCTCCGCGATACCGGTGCTTTGCTCTACCATCTGAACTATGAAGCGTTGATACGTTGGGAGCAGGTCAATTGTAGGCTATAGAATGCAATTGCTTAAATTGCTTTCGCACTGCGAGGATAATTATTTTCATTCATTTCACGGGGAAGTTCCATTTTTTTTATTTCGTTTTCTGTTGTAGTCAGCGAACGTGAAACTTGCCAGAAACATTCTCGAAGCTTTAGTTTTGTTTTCTTAAAAGGAATATTACGAAGAAATACTTTCCCTTCATGATAACATTATCTGTTCAGACTACGTTTCAGTTTTGCTGCTAGAAGACAACTTGTGCCAAAAAACATTTTGCATGATGTTTTGACCCGTGTGACGCAGCATCACTGAATGGGAAACGTTTTAGGATGTATCTCATGGAAATCCAGCTAGTCCTGATTTCAAGACCGGTATCCTAACTAACTGCAATAATGTACTTCACTATTTTCGTAAAAAGGTGTACATCAGCCTAAGCCTTTTTAAGCGATGACGTCATTTTATGACGTCATCGGTTAATGCTGTAAAGCGGAAAAGCGATGGAATTTATGGAATTTTTGGTGTTACGGTGTGAGAATTACTCCCTGAATTGAACTGAAGAGCAATGGGAACTAGGTGCACTGTTTGTATTCTTTTTGAGATCCGCCATCTTGTTTTTTGGCAAAGGAAGATATTTTTTTGCAGCTTGTATCATCACCGATCGGCAAACCTTATTTCATTTGTAGCTGTTAAATTGAGATTTCGAGTCTGCAGTGAGTGTTGCACTTTATCAGTTATCGAATAAATTTGGCATAAAGTTAAGAAGTGATGTCTGTCGTGACTGCAGACGAAGCAACCGATTATTAGCAGTTTTGAAACATCTGTTGAAAAGGTGAGCCATCTTAAACCTTTTTTTAAGCGATGACGATGACGTGATCGATTAATCTCGCCGTGCGAGTGGACAGGATCTGTTGTTGTCTGTTGTCTGTTGCCTGTTGTGATCAACCGATCGGTAGAACCGAATACTGGGAAAAGAAATCAACTCAACTCAACAAGAAATCGTCGCATAGAACTCAAAGCAAAATACTCCTGGGCCGTTAGAAAGGACTAATTTAAAGCATAAACGAAAGAAACAAATTATATTTGATGCGTTCTATAAGATTTAGTAAACAGAAATCTCTCCATTCTTTAAAACAAAAGGTGTAAACAATTTTAGACAGCTTTTGACCTTGCATCGTATATCGTATATCGTATGTCACGCCAAGATAACGCAATTTTTGTTGAACAATCATTCAGCACAGAAGTTGTCAGTTACTTTTATGTACCCTAATTTTTTGACAAATGTCCTGAAAATTATCAAAGACCCCTTGTGAAACGTCATCGCTTCTGCATGCATCACGTGCCGTTTATTTTACTAAGTAAACACGCGCTTGCTATTCTTATAAGTCGACTAGATCACAACTTCAGTTAGTCGCAAATTCACTACAGTGCACTCTTCAACATAGGCGTCGGCCAGCAAGTATTAACCTGCACTAGCTAGCCTGCGTGAAGCCGTCTACTATTTCCTGGTGTCCTGGTGCGCAAAAAGGACCTAGTCTCTTTTCCTCGTATAACATAGGAAGTAGGAGACGTCTGTACGCGGACTAGTACTAGCCCTACCCCCCCCCCCCCCCCTCCCCCACCCCAACAACTCACCACATGATGAGCAGCACAATCATCATAATCGCTTCATTCAAAGTGGTAAAGAATTCGACCAGTGGTTTTCCTTTCTCGCGAAGTCTCCCAAGAACGATACCAAACACGATGGAGAACACAGTCAGACCAAGGATGTTCATTCCTCCAGTTGTCTCCTCTCCAGTGGGTACTGTATCTGAGCCCGCGTGAATCTCCTTTCTCAAAGTCGTGATATTAACGGTGCCATTGTCGTGGACAGCGGTAATTTTCTCATCTGGTTCAATTTGAATCGGTGTCCCCGTTACATTGTAAGTCTTAAACTTTGCAGATACTGTGACGTATTTTGTCTTTTTCTAAAGAGAAAAGGTGAAATCAGTTTATATTACAAAAAGTACGCTCTAGGGTGCCTTTGAAATCGGAAAACATTTGTTTAGCTGCGTAACTCTTTTATCAATTCTGACAGCTTGTAATAGGATGTCACGATGATTCTCAATATACGCGGGAAGAGTCTGCTGAATTATGGGTATTCTGCCTCTAAGTCCATCATGGTAAAGTCTGCTTACGAGCCAAGGGGCCCATCAGGCCGGAGCTTATCCCGGTTTCCGTAGCATGAAGCGACTAGGAGTATTTCTACTCCCCCCTGGATGGGATGCTTGTCCATCGCAGGGTTACCCCCAGCTGTAAATTCACCGGTACCCATTTATACACCTGGTGGTGGAGAAAGCCACTATGAGAGTAAAGTGTCTTGCCCAAGAACACAACGCCGCGCCCCGGCCAGGGCTCGAACCCGGACCGCCCGATCCGGAGTCCAGTGCACTAACCATTAGGCCACCGCGCCTCCCACTAAGTCCATCATACTCTCACTGAAAAAATTTTCATGGCTTACCTGGGCGATAGCTGCCTCGACAAGATTACTGGGGAAACAGTTCCTAAAAATTGTAAACAAAAAATCATGTGAATTTTATGAATATCGAACTCTACCCCCCAGGTTTTATTTTCGTCCCACCGCTTAAACCCAGATTGGCTGTTCACAGTCCTCTGTGTTTTCGTGTTGTTCTTCGATCGTTGAACGCGGGGAAAGAGCAGCGAGTGAACTGGACACCAGCCCAAAACGAGAGGCGCAATGGAGTACCTCGCCGACTAACTCGCGTTTTTTTTTTTTTTTGCTTTGAAAAATAGAGACGCTGTGGAACAGTCTAAAGCCCTGTGAGGTTTGCGTTGACAATCAAGGCAATCTGTTGTGGGAAAACTTTCAATGAAACCACTGTTTTGAACCATCCCAACTATCATTCCCCAGCATATTTCTTCTTAGCATTTTTTCTTTGGTTGGCGTTGGAAACTGGTTTGTTACAATTTCTGCTGTTGCGTTACAGGTTAATCAACAGACCATGACAAACAATGTTAACAAACTACAGAGGCTCTTTGATCAAGTCGAAAACAGAATTAAAGTTAATTAAGGAATCATGAATAATCTGAATAATCATAAATAACTGATGGCTTCCAAAACTGTTTGTTTATAGTTTCCCATTCTCACAATACTCTTACGATTAAGACAAGTAATTCTACTAAATTTACTGTAATCTCTGCATTTAAGTATAAAGTAAGGCATCACACCAGCTGACAAACAGCAAGACTAAGAAAATCTCGAAATCATATCTGCTTGTGCAATATGCTAAATAACATACCTTATCATATCAAGCAACGAGTCCAAATTTCGATATTTCACAGGTTGAACGCTTTCTCGTGAGTCATGGCTGTCGCTCACACCGGGTCGAATCGACAACACAAGAGTCATTCCCAAAATGGCGGCCAGCGCCATAGTTCCCAAGTAGTAAATCAGAGTCCGTCGGCCAATTCTGCCCGCCACTTCAGGATTCAAGGTCGATACGGCTGTTATCAGACTGGCGACGATGAGAGGTAGGATAATCATCTTCAACATGTTCATGAATAGTTCTCCTGGAAAGGCGATGAGCATTATTACAGTGGCTTTCTTCTCAGGATCGGTGATGCGATTCACGGGATCATTGACTATTGCGCCAATTGCAAGACCAACGGCTGCTCCAACAATCAGCAAAACAAGCAGAAGGTTTCGCTTTATCATGAGATAAAAGGCATTGCAACATCGCCCACAACTAGTTCGACGATTACAAACGTTAAGCAACGGTTTGCAAGCCATGTTTAAGAGAATATTGCTACATCTGAGGTCATATTATTCGGACTGTTGACCCTGAAAAAATGTGTTTACACATCAGTTAACACTCAACCGCAATAACAATATTTTATTGCTTTGTGCAAAAATGGTGGCTCTCACTGTATCCTGTTGTTTGGTCAAGTTTTTTAAACATCTTATGGTAGCACTTGATAATAAATGGAATAATACGCTACTCTGAAAAGTCTCAGTTGTTTTGTGACATTTAAATTTAAGAGATTTGTATGAAATAAGCTACCCTGGCCTGCCCGAGCCCATTTTCATGTTTTTGATTACATAAATGCCACTGTAATTGTCCATCAGATAGGAATATGCCCTCATATTAACTCCATACACTGAATCACTTTATTTAGGGAGGTCCCTCTTAACTGCCAATTTAGAGTGAGCGCTAGGAAAAGACCTTTAGATAGTGATGGTTAAGTCATGGCAGCGAAAACGGTATACCCTTGACATACCGCAAAATTCCGGTTATATAAGCACTGGGCTTATACAACTTCGTAAAGTGTTTTAGGTGGGCTTATAAACGAAGGGGCTTATATTCGGGGGAGGGGGGGGGGGGGGCTTTAATCCTGTTCAGTACTGTCATCCAGCAGAAGGAAGCTTTTAACCGGGACTTATAGCCCGAATTCTGGAATTATAAATTATACGGTTCTCGCATCGGAATGCCACGAGGTTCGCTTCTCTGTCCACCTAACAAGAAAGAAGAGGGGCCAACCCTTTTTTCTTTCATTTTCATTTTATTTATTTATTCCATTCCAAATTACAAAGACAAATATAAAGTAAACAAGTAGAAGAAAAGAAATAGAAAAGGGCAAAAAAATAGCTAGCTAATTGGATGCCCTTGTTTAGATGACAATAATAATTAGGATAAAAAAGTTAACTTAACATAGGAGAGGAAGAGGTATGAATTAATTAATACTGAGCAAAATAACAAAGTTTATGAGTGTTTTCGAAAGTGGACTAGGCCCGGCGGTTTTTGTTAATTCATCGGTTGCTTTGCACACGTAGCGTGCTCCGGTGCTGTCCGTGTTGAATGAAAAATCAGTCTTCTTGAGTTGACGGAGGTTTTGCCTTCCTCGGCGACAAAAGTACAGCATTACTTCGAAAAAAACTTTGTTTTGAAGCTTTTCTGGATCATTCAGACCAAAGGCAGTGCTTTCGTACAATTTTTTAAGGTCTTCTTCTTTTGCCACCCCTTGTCGCTTCAGGTCCACACACTTCGGGCCAAACACTTCGTTGGCGTCGGTAAACTCTGAATCATTGATGATTTCAAAACCACGAGTAGCTTTGAAATGCCGATTTAATCCAAATCTAAGGCTGTTTAATGTGCTCTTTGAATAAGAAGTGCCATCCGCTTTTCGAGCTTCTGTATAGAACAGCTTTAGCACGTTCGCAAGCGTATCTTTCGCTTGAGGTTCATATGCTTTTTTTTTCCTTCAAATACTGATGAAAAACGTTCAGTGCTGATTTTGTGGCCCTTTTGGTGCTTTTTGCATCTTTGTCATCAAGAAGTAAGTTTAAATCTTCTTTTGATAGTGTGGCAAACCTTGATTTCGACTCCGCCGTGGCAAAACTGATCAAACTGCTGGTTAGTGTGTTTGGTAACGTCACTTCTGAATGCATAAAGCTATTGTCTGTAGCTATGACGTCACTTCTACATAAATCTAATGTCTGTAGGTATGACGTAAGAGAAACAGAGCAAGCAAGAATTAGCTGCGTGCTCATAGCCAATCAAAATCAAGCTGGTGACACCAATGTATAATAATATCTGTTATCTGTTAACGGCACGGAATGCAGAAGCGATGACGTTTTTCTTTTTTTTTTTTTTGGACGAACTTGCAGAGAACAAGCAAATTCTTAGCCTTCCAACATACAAAATAAATGGAACAGAAATAAGGCCCCTTCTAGCTGGCTAGTGGAACCCTACCCTAATGACAGTGAACGCCTGACTCAGGAGCAGAGAAAGTTTAACTTAAAGTTCAGTAAGCTACGGTCTGTAGTGGAACGAGCATTTGGCATGTTGAAAGCTCGTTGGAGAATTGCGTTGAAAAGGGCTCAACAAAAAACGAGCACCTTAAAAAAGACTGTCCTCGATTTTGAAATTGGAGACACAAGGCCTTACAGTATGGGGACTTAAAATCAGTGAAAATTAATTATAATGCGACAAGAAACCGCGTAGAACAAGAAAAAAATACACCAGGTTAGTTAGAAACGACTAATATTATGTATGACCGAAAGAGAGAAATTATATTTGATGAGATTTCTTAGGATTGACGAGCAGAAATGTCTATCTAAAACGCAAAGCAATTAACATTAATTTTATATTTTTGACCCCGAGGATTGACCTGAGTCAAGAGGTACTAGATGTAGGCTCATATATCTTGTTGTGAATTTCACGCTACAATATAACACAACTTTTATAGAGCGGCAACACCAGCCCTTTTAGTGGATGGATGAAGTTCTAAAGAGGACTACATGTAACGTATTTGCGATGAAGAGTCTATTTTTTGCTAAAATTAGCTTTACGCTTTTCAAATTTGGATATCTTTGAACTGCAGCCAGCAGCTATCAAGTAAAATACAGAAAAGCTTTACGTTTTTAAAATAACATTCTAACCTTTGCGGCAAGATTGTACTATGAGATTATCAATGAAAATTAATTGTAACTCAACAAGAAAACGCGTAGAAGAAGAACAAAATACATCAGGTTAGTTAGAAACGCACAATTAACAATTATTCCATGAGCGCGCGTTGGATATGAGATGGTAGATAGCCAACGAGGCGCGTAGCACCGAGTTGGCTATAACGATCTCATATCCAACAAGCACGAGTGGAATAATTGTTTTATTAAAAACGCCCAAAAGAATTGCAGAGCTCTCCGGCTGTTTTCGTTGATGCGTATCGGCTACGATATTTGTGCTCAATGGTATATGAGCTCATATACCATTGCCTGTTAACCAATCAAAACTCGGGAATTGCAATATACCATTGCTAGTTTTTAATAATACAATGTATAACCAAAAGAGAGAAATTATATTTGATGAGTTTTCTTAGCTTTGAAAAGCAGAAGCGTCTTTCAATAAGATGTCAGTAGTTGGACCTGTAGATAGTCTGAAGTGTCAGCCGTCTTCTCTTCCTTACCCCTCAGAGGACGGGCGCGAAGGAAGAGAAGACAGCTGACATTTCAGACTAGACCTGTAGAGTTTTCGTTGTCGTTGTTGTGCATGTCACGCTACACGCTTAGTATACTCAGTGGATGAATGAAGCTCTAAGATCTCTTTGGAGTGTCTTGTCTTGTGGTCTCTTGACGTATAGATTTAATAAGTGCATTTATAGGATGTATCAGAATAACAGCTACATTTTGCCTATTTAAAGAATAGCGTGCTTTGACATCTACCATTTTATCTTTAGTGGCCTGAACTCTTGTGTGTGATGGATTTTGGGAAAGAAGTTAAAAATGAATTATCATTTCTGTTTACAACGCGAACAATAATGGAGCAGGTTTTAATAGGATATTTACTGTTCAGCTCTATTTATAATGATTACAGTTGTGGAACATACACTGTAGCAGATATAGTTTTCACGATCTTCGTAAAATCAAACAATGTTCTAGTGTTACGAAAATCTTGAAAAAAGAGTGACACGAGACGGCTTTAAGTGCCTTTGATTTATCTTCGCAAGATTGTATTGCATTATTTTCTGTACGAGCGTAGCCTCTATCATTGAACTTCGAGGTTTCTTTATTTCTTTGATTATGGCGCGTTTCCGTCTCCCGTCCCCCTCCCCATGGGACAGTGTTGTGCCTATTAGCTCGCTTAAAGTTTGTACATACAGCTATTTCAATTAATATTGTCGGATTAAAGCTAAAGGGAACCTCCACACTTGGGACAAGTTGACGTTAAATTGTTTGAAATAATTCCTAATTTCCAAATTTTACAAAACAAGGGAGAAATAACATTTAATGATAACAATAAATGGAAAAGTTTATGGCTTTCAAATTTCCAGCGCACCGCCATTTTGGATTTTATGACGTGTTACGGCTCCCGCTATTGTTTGGAAGCTTCCAACAAGTTAACGTTGAATCGTTTGAAATGATGCCAAAATTCCAAATTTAACAGGTCAAGGGAGGAGCTTCCAAACAACAAAGGGAGCCATAACACGTCATAAAAATCCAAAATGGCGGCGCGCTGGAAATTAAAGCCATAAACTTTTCCATTTATTGTTATTATTAAATGTAATTTCTCCCTTGTCTTGTAAAATTTGAAAATTAGGAATATTTCAAGCAATTTAACGTCAACTTGTCCCAAGAGTGGAGGTTCCCTTTAAGCTTCAATCCGACAATGTTAATTGAAATAGCTGTGTACGTTAATGTTCATGTTCAAATTAATTTAACGGAAGAAATGCGAAATTGTCATGCTTTGCTATTTACATTTTGATAGTTTTAGCATATCTTTTTTAGCACATCTTTTTGCATTCATTCAGAGTAATAATTTAAATAAGGTTTATTGTATTGTATTGCACTGTATTGTATTGTGGCTGAGTGTAAAATGACGGTGTTTTCCAAAATTGTCCGGAAAAGAGGTTAACCTCGCAAGGTAGACCCAAATTTCAGTTCCATTCGATTTTGCTCCCGCAATTTCTGGGATTTTTGATTGAATGGTTCGCATTTCGGAAAGTCAACACTTTCCTGATTTTTTGGAATCTTTTCGGGAAAGCGCCCAGAATCTCACAAGTCTGTAGGTTGGAGACCCAGGGGCAGTTAGTCGGGGCAAAACGAAGTAAACCGAGCAAAAATCATAGCTTCGAAAGTTTTGTATAAAAGTAAAAGAGCCCCTGGGAAACCATTTCCAAAGTGACTCTGTGAATGCTGGTTCCGGTGATTGAGCAAAAAAAAATCCTTTGTATTATTTTGCCCAATCGGCGAACAGTAACTTCAGAGTCACTTTCGTGTGCTCCCCCACGGCGATTAGTGTATCGGCCATATTTTATTTTAATTTACATAAGATAGCCAAAAAAAGTTGGAAGTCATTTCCGATGTCAGAAAGAAAGATATCTCAACATCCAGCGGTAATTATTGTTTGGACCGATCAGAGGTATCGTAAATATAAATTGTGTCTTGTTTACCTGTGCAAATAAATTTGCGTTAGGGGCGGTTCGGCATACTCGTTTAGCCCGCACTGCGTGCATTTCTTTGCAGCACGGGAATATTCCAGTTGATCGAAATATCCGAAAATGAAAAATATCAAAAAAAGAGGAATAAAATGAGTGATTGATGTAAGCTTTTAGGTCGCAATTTTCTGAAATTTTTATTTGGGGTTAAAAGTATTGAAAGTACTGGCCGGGAGTACTGGCTTGTACGTTTGATTTTACGTTTTTATGACTTTATCTCAATATTTTTCGGCCAACAGCAATTTTTCTGGGCTGTGTACATTGTTTTACCGCACGTGCCAGACGAGATCAGACGAGTGTGCCGAATGGCCGCCAATGCGACGCAAACAGGTAAACAAGCCACTATTTTTGATTCCTCTGATCAGTCCAAGTGAAAATATCTGGACAGAAGAGATCGAGCACATTCTATTCGCACAGCTTTGTCTGCATCTACTCTTAGTATCTATCGCCGTTTTTTGAGGTTGATCCTGATCCTGATCCTGATCCTGATCCTAATTCTGATCCTGATTCCCCTGGGTCCCCTCTTAACCATATTTCTATCGTCACCACGTTCACGCTTCCTACGCCGCAATTCGCAACCCAGACTATCTGTGAAGCCAACCTTCACGCCCATTTTACACAGTCCCGCGTTGTCCAGATGCCTGTATTTCACTTCGTTCCTCACTTTACTGGGCATATCGTTTCCGATAAAACCTGAGAGGGATTTAGAGAGTTATCTTAGCTATTGTGCCAGCTGTTCAAAGCACAATTAAGGTTAATTAAGCTAATACAGGATAAGCGTGAATTTGATTTTCGTTTTCTTTTTTTTGACTGTTCGGCGAGGTTTATATTTTCTGTTATCTGTTGACGTCGACTTATCTCACATTCCACAAACAGAAACTAAAAAACACTTTTTTTACAAAAATAGTGAACCCTCGATCAACGTTTAAACCTCGGACGTACATCCCCCCTCGCCCCGTAAGTTTTTTTTTTTTTCAAAATTTTGAAAAGAGGATTTACACTCTATAATGCTGAAACTTTCAGTAGCTGTTTATTCATCCCTTGCGGAAATTTTGATATGTCAATCATTTGTCCATAATATTTGACGTTGCCATGGCAACATCATAATTAAAACCAGGTCTGGGCAAAAATCATTATTTTCAACATTTTTCTTTATTTTTTTCTTAGTTTTTTTTAACAGAATTGTACGATTTGCTTATTTTTACACTCCACAAGAATTCTGCCCTGAGTTTGCATAGATTTCCGTTGTTTTCAGACTTTCCAAGAAAATGGTGAAATCCAAGATGTGGATCCAAGTTGGCGGCTCTAATGACGTCACGTGACGTCATAGTCAACAAAAATGTTATCTTGTAGAGTAAGCTACGGGCTTTCTAATCAGGGCAAAATAATTTCGCTGCGCCTTAATAGAACGAAAACCCCCGGGAGGGGTTCCTTCCCCCCCCCCCCCCCCCCCCCTTGTACGATGGTGAGAATATGAATTTGCTTGTACGTCCAAGGGTAAATAAATATGGGTTAGTATTAATCAGTTTTTAATAACTCAGCCCAGGAGTTCACTTCCGTTAGTACCCACCTTTTGCAGGGATGCTTAAAGTGCCACTCCGACGAAATTTCACTTTTTTTTTTCGGAATTTTTTTGTTTCAGAATAACTTACCGGTGCATGTAATGTGCTTTTACCTGAAAACAAAAAAATAATAAGCCTTCCTTCATCGAAATTTTGAGCTTCGAAAACTGCAATTTTCCGTCCGCCATTACTCGAAACTGGTTCCAGCTGAGCCCGCATATTTCACAGCGGCAGGTCCTCTTGTGACGTCAAACACCCAACACGTGACCTGTCCTTTGCGATGTTTAGTTTGTTTTTGTGGGTTTTTGTCGAGATTTTACTCGAAAATGTTTGGCGATTCTGCAGTGGAATTCTTGCCTTCCGAGTCAAATTTTTCTCCAACAAACAGAGAAAATGTAGGCCTTCAATCGTACAATGATCGTGTATTACGAACGACCAAGAAGCCGCGGATTACTGAAGACAAGAAGCGATCAGAAGCTACAGTCCAGGCTACATATCAGTACATATACATACTTTTGATGGTCCAACTTCATACCCGGCCTTTTTGATCCACTTCGGCACACTAATTTTAGAAAATGGTACGTAGTGTGTTTTATTGGTTTTGTGCTATTTTGTTTTTTCCCAATGCTTTCGAAAGCGTTCGTCATGGTGCAGTGAACGGATTGTCACTACGCAGAAAGATTGAATTGAAGTCCCTGATAGCAGCTGATAGATCCTCTTCATACGAAGTTCCAGTCTTATTATTGTCCGTTTACTATCGTTGTCGTTTTGACGAGATTTTGAGGGAGTCTTTTGCTAGCGATGTCTCCGAAAATTGAGTCTGCTTTGGGTACTTACCATTATCATGATCAGGTTCTCAGTCAATAGAACTAGAAGTTAATAATAAAAGAAGTTATATCTGTTTGTAGGAATAGCACTGATTTATTTTACAGTGCAAAACTGATCACAAGCAAAGAAAATAAATCACTGAAAACCATGGAATGTCATGATTGACTCAGTGGGGCTGAGATAATAAAATTCCCAAACCAGTTTTTTGTTTCCCTTTTTAATAATTTGTTTCATCACATGATGATGAATATAAGAGACAACAAAAACTAAAAATCAAACTGCAGGTTGACAAGTTTTAAACCAAAGATAAATTTAAATCACTACAGCTGCAGTACAGTTTCTTACTTTGTCACAGCATTTTCATTCCATGTATATTTTGCAAGCAAGGTACATATTTTTCAACCCACAGAGAAACTGGCTTGAATATCCAAATTACTCATTCTTAAAGCTTTGGATCATTGTAATCTTCAGTGCACAAAAGCACATAATAATTATTGGTTGGCAAGTAGTGATACTGCAATTTCAACAACTTGAGTAGTAAAAACATTATTTCTATAAGATTTGTTTACATGTAGTTTACTTTGAATTTTCTGCCTGAGATTGTTTGATTTCAATGCCATAATTTTTTAACAATTGTCTTGTGCGTTAATGTGCACTAGCAAGTTATGTTACACATGCAAAGTTTGGAGAACACAAAAGAAACACAAGAGTCGCTCAAGGCGATAGCCAAGAGCAACTCTAGCTTCTAGAGTGTTTTCCAAACTTCCTGCTTGCACCATAACTTGATAGTGCACAGCTAAAAGCATGAACCAACTGTTTTATAACAGTGCTGGTGTAAATGTACATTAAAACCTGCATGATAAAAAAAAAATATGGCAAAGCACAATGACCCTGGTCAGGGCTTGAGCCCAGACAATTTGATCTGGCATCCAATGGGCTAAGCAATATTAGGCCATTGCATTTCCCACATGGTGCGCGTTTGGGTATGCTGAGTTTGATTGTGCTATTCTGCTAGCTATGTGATGATCATTAATATTTAAACTCACAGACAGCAGACAGTGCTGAAGTTTGATGATAATAAAAAAATATTATATAGTTACTACTCCATGTCTTTTGTCTTGTTTTGACAATTAAAAGTGCAAATTGCAGCTGTTGTTTCGTGGGTTAAATAAATCACTCTTGCATGGCATAGAGAATAATTGGCTAATAGTTGGGGCCAATTTCTTTTTTGAGGCAATGCCAATTAACAGCTGTCCAGCAAAAAAAAGGTAGTAATTTGCCCAAAGGAAATGATTAAGACAAAATTAACTTCTTATAAATGTATCAGTGCTTTCACTCAGACCTGGCACCTGCTGGAGCTCTGGCAGGTATTTTGAGGTAAATCACTGACTGCAATCAATAGTTCAATAGTGCAGTTCCACATAAAGGTGAGGTGTTCAAAGCTTATATTGCTCTCTTGTGGGTGCTGCACAATGCAAGAGCAGCCACCTTAAAATCCTATTGAAAGAACTGATGCATTAACCTTAATTTGAAAAGGCAAATATCCAAAGAAGCATTGTATGTGAACATTAAATTTTACTTACATTACCTTACTTTTCAGCCTAACACTTTATTATTAGATACTGTGAGATAACCTTGGTATCAAACCTACAAATATGGCTTGTCCGTCTTAGGATTGGTTGTATTTATCACTGTATGGGATAAAAGATGAGAACCAATTTATAATGTAGACATTCTCTTTTACTAGAAAATAGATTGGGAGCTTATAATGATAAAAAAAACACTAAAATGGCTGTTAAAATTAGTATGCAGTTTGAAAGGTGGCCCTATAAACTTAAACCAAAGTAAACTCAGGCTGCCAAATTGAACACTGTTTGCTCCCAAGCTCCAAAATCTCAGGTAGGCAATAAAAGATAAAGGTAGCACACATGCAGAAATATGTATTTCAAACTTTACTGTACTATAGTTTCAGTTACATCACTCTGACTCAGACATCATATTCATCAGTCATTCAGAGAAAATAATGTGTGCACAATAATGTGCTGAACAACCACAGTATCCTAGGCCTAGTTAACTCTGTAAAGCCTGACAAAAAATTGATCATCAGGTTGAGAAGACAAATAAAATATCACATTGTCAAAGATGATCGACCTGCACCAAAACAAAAACAGAGTTTAGAAAGTATACTAAATAAGACACTGGAATTCAATGCTTATCTTGTGTGGACAGAAAGATGGCCTCTGTTTCTTCTAAATTGTTGTAAAATCAAACTCTGGAAACTCCTTTCAAAAATAGAATACCACACACCTTACTCAGGCAACGGAAGTTCGCTCGGCGTGTGCGAGCAAATCTCAGCCATTTATTCTGTCAATATTTGAGATCACAGCTGCTCGAAGGTTTGACTGCTCACACCGTTGTTGTACTACACACCAAATTCCCAGCAAAATGAAGCTCGCTGTGGTTGAAGAACTGCATTTGAAATCTCAAAAGGTTGAATTAGCGAAGCGAAATTTTACAGAGGTCCACCGAGATCTGTAGAGAATTCAGCAACAAGCATTTCACGGGTTGGGTGTTTGACGTCACATCCGGTGAATTCGCGACCAAGGCTCGTGATCCTTCGGGAACGAGTTTGAATAATGGCGGCCAAAAAATCTCGACAAAAAGAGTCGAAAAAAACGGCCTTCCCGCACTCGGAGAGCAGAACGGTTTGGACAGGTGAGTAAGAACCACTGATAGATTAAGAAAATGCAAAAACATCGAATTCGAGAATTCTGGTCGGAGTGGCACTTTAAGCTTTAACTTTTTTTTTGGAGATTTCTCTTTTCTGTTGTCTATAGTATGATTGATCCGGATACAAGAATATTTGGAATATTTGAAACTTGGAACTGAAATCGGGTAACACCATGATGACGCTTTGAAACTTATTGCGAGACAAAAAGACGTTCTTTAACTTAAAAATAAGTGGCCCAAAGGTGGCATGAAATATCATCCGAATATAATTTATTTACTTAGCAACTTTCATTTTTTTTTTCGTGATTACAAGGCATAGCAGATTAATACAAGCTGTGCTTAGGAACTCATTACCTGGCAAGGAAGTGTTCAATTCTTGTTCAATTTCTCGCATGGCTTTGTATGAGCAGTTCACTGCCTTGTAGAAGAAGTACGTTGTCTGGTGAAGGGAAGGAATGTTGTTTAAAGAGTGATTATTAAAATAGTAAAAGATTATTAAAACAGTTGAAACAACAGTCAGCGATACAATGGAAGAACACCAAAAAAGAGGAAATGGGATGCTACATTTGGTCTGACCGTTGAAAGTGAGTTCTTACAATATACAGACAAATGCAGACATAATTACTTGCCTCCGTTTCATCACTTTGCGAATCATTCGCCAGTTTGGTGGTAACCGTAACTTCTTTTTTGTAGCCGTTATTAGCAAGATCTGCCTTCCTCAACATTGCACACATAACATAAGGAGAGGGTCGAAAATCGTGGTTGAAAAAATTCAATTGCAAGGTTTCATCAGTTACGGTATCTATGGAAACAAAGACAATGACGAAAAATATTATTTTTCTGTTCGCCCGCTATTAAACTTTAACCAGAGTGTGAGCAGCCCTATATTTTCGTGAGCAACTTTTTTATATATAATTTTCAATTTTCACCCTGAAGTATATTCAAATCAATGTTGGAGAGTAAACATAGCGGATGTTGGGTGTAAATAAAGAGAAAATAGAAGAGACGTCAGGAGAATTAACTTACCCACAACAATGGACTGAAGGAAAAAGAGCTTACAAGGATTGAAGACAAGAGGCAAAATATCTTTATCTCAAACTGTATTCTTCAAGACGTTTGGCTTGACTCGTACTGCTTTGGCACAAATTGAACTGTAAAACCAAATACTAATTTTGACAATTTATAGCCACAATGATACTATTTTTGAATCACGATATTTTTTTTTTCATAGCACGAAACAGGGACAATTCTCGTTTAAAGGTGGCTTGTTTACTGCACGGTAAATTCATCCGGGTGTGACGAACACGAAATTTCAGTTTGAGTTCATTCATCTGAATAAAAGTAACATAAAAAAGGTAATCCGTGATCATAATTCGTAAATCAGATATATTAGTTGGAGAATAACTTGAAACTTACGCCTTGAAAATTACGCCTTTATCCTTAGATTAGTCAGATTTGTTTTAAATCTGTTAACTATACAGGAGCACTTATATTAAGGAACATCAATCCAAAGTCCTGGAATGTCGTGGGTTTTTTTTCTGCATCTGTTAGGGCCTTGTAAAGGGACATTTGTGTAAACTACCACAGTTGAATCTTTTAAGACTTTGTAGCTGAATATTCAAACTCAGGCAGAAACTTTCAGGAAATAAAATCTCATTTCCCGAATTTGGAAACTGTTGTTTCATTTCCGAAAATCGTAGCTGTCGTTTTCTCATGCTCAAAACAAATTTTTTACCTCTCCGTAAACAACAGGTATTATAATATACAAAAGGGTTGAGGTGACATTTCACCAAAGAAAATCTGCGGAGGGGACAATAGGCCTTCTGAACATATATTCACCGAAATAAACCGTTGGGTGCCCCTGTTGGAACAACGCCTTTTTCTCGCAAGCGTTGCATTGTAGCATAACACCTCTTAACAAAGTTTCAGGTTTGGCGCTATATCGCATTTCAGCCCATATTTGACTAATGGAGTCGGTTCCTAAAACGCATTGCACTCGATGCGAGTTTCCTCTTTAAAGAATGGGGTTTATCTTAATTTAAGTGTAGAATCTGTAAAATCTCTTACGTTTGCATGGAAAATGGAACAAAGGAAGATCTCTTTGCAAGGCTATTCTTGGTAGCAAATGCTCCATAGGGGAGAAATATTGGATGTCCACACAGTTTGTTCTGTCAGAACGGTCGAAAAACAACGGCTGTTCAGCAAGAATATTTTCTGGCTACTCCTAATAAAATGTGAACAGCAAGAACAAGAAAATACATTCATTTGAGGAATCAACATCATAGGAATCAGTACGAGCAAACCTACCTATCCAAAAAACCCCGCCCTTTGCTAAGTCATCGATATACAGAACAAAATTCTAAAGAGCTCAGCCAACTCTCAAGAGACTCTTTTCAAGGAAACTTCACTACGCTTTTAAACTACGCAATCAGATCATAATAACACCTCGCTTTTCAAATTTTAAAGTGTATACTCACTTGCTAGACCGCAAAGGGACGCCATTGCGGCGATCAACAGAACGCAACTAGGGGACATTTCTTGTTCTTCTCGGGCTAAGCGTGGACGGCTTCTTTGCAACAAAAGTGCAATGAATACGCGAGCCGTTACCGGGTTATTTATAGTTACTATGAAAGTAAGGCGTTGCCTCGAAACAAAAAGTCACTCAGAAATCAGGCGACTGTAATTTAAAGCCTCAAGGGTCTCAAACTTTGTTTACCATGTTTACGGTGGGATATTTACCGAGTTACGAGTCGAGGTGAGCTTGAGCTGTTTGATTTAAGACTGAGTTTAATTAGTTTGAGTTAACGTTCTCTGTCTATTTTGTATTACCTAGGTGTTAACTGAATAACAGCAGGGCGGCTGTTATCGTGGCTATATATTATTAGTTCACATTTTTCCGTGCAGATTTTCCAAACAAAGTGCCGCGAATAGTTTCAATCAAACAACTTTCACGTCAATCTTTTGTGATCGTGCATGCCGTGAAGACAAACAGCAACAGAATGTGAATGCTTAAACAAGTTTGTCTGATTGTCAGTTTCTCAAGACTGTCTTCCTGATCTAAAAGCTTTTAAAAAGTTCATGATACCCCGAAACAACTGTGAAAACACGATCCGATGTGAATGTTTAAACAATTATCCATGACTGTCGGGCTCAGTTTACCTATCCTGAAGAATTTATGAAGGGAAAATTAAGAACCAATTTAATAAATGTAAAAACAGTTATGTTTGTTTGTCAATCTCTCAAGATTGTCCTTAAATCTAAAAGCTTTTAAAAAGTTTATGATACCCCGAAACAACTGTGAAAACACGATCCGATGTGAATGTTTAAACAATTATCCGTGACTGTCGGACTCAGTTTACCTATTCTGAAGAATTTATGAAGGGAAAATTAAGAACCAATTTAATAAATGTAAAAACAGTTATGTTTGTTTGTCAATCTCTCAAGATTGTCTTTAAATCTAAAAGCTTTAAAAAGTTTATGATACCCCGAAACAACTGTGAAAACACGATCCGATGTGAATGTTTAAACAATTATCCGTGACTGTCGGACTCAGTTTACCTATTCTGAATAATTTATGAAGGGGAAATTAAGCACTAATTTTAGCGAGGATAGATCAGAACTTAGGACTGTTCCATTAATGTTGAGAATCGCTGTTTATTTACAAACTTAAGTACCTTTCTAATTAGAAAGTCTCTTGAAATAAATTCTACCTTGATATCAATTTACTACCGTGATTTACTACACGGTAGTAAATTGATATCAAGGTAGAATTTATTTCATCACGGTAGTAAATTGATATCAAGGTAGAATTTATTTCATCACGGTAGTAAACTGTAATTTATTTCATCACGGTAGTAAATTGTAAATTGATATCAAGGTTGAATTTATTTCATCACGGTAGTAAATTGTAAATTGATATCAAGGTTGAATTTATTTCATCACGGTAGTAAATTGTAAATTGATATCAAGGTAGAATTTATTTCATCACGGTAGTAAATTGATATCAAGGTTGAATTTATTTCATCACGGTAGTAAATTGATATCAAGGTTGAATTTATTTCATCACGGTAGTAAATTGTAAATTGATATCAAGGTAGAATTTATTTCATCACGGTAGTAAATTGATATCAAGGTTGAATTTATTTCATCACGGTAGTAAATTGATATCAAGGTTGAATTTATTTCATCACGGTAGTAAATTGTAAATTGATATCAAGGTAGAATTTATTTCATCACGGTAGTAAATTGATATCAAGGTTGAATTTATTTCATCACGGTAGTAAATTGATATCAAGGTTGAATTTATTTCATCACGGTAGTAAATTGATATCAAAAAAATTGTAAAGTGATATCAAAAATGCTTTAAAAAAAATGCGCGTTGGTTGTTGTATGAATGAAGAAAGAAGGCACATAAACAAGATTGACGGCAAAATCGAATCTATTTTCTTTTACGCTCTCCGTTTTGTAATAAGAAACAGCTCACCTTGAAGTTCGTATCCTCTGAAAAAATATTGGAAGGAATCGCTTTCCATAAACCAAAGATAGGATTTCATCGCTTTCGTAAAACACAATCTGTAATTTTTTTCTCAGTGAGATTTTTACTCGTCGACTGATTAGGTCATCTGCGTGCAACATTGGATTTTGAGCACGCTTACGTATACTGAATTTCATTGCGCGTCTCTGCTAGCTGTGTTATAAATGTTTTTTTCCACGGTGGTTAACGTATAAGGTGGTCTTCCGTTATACTTCATTAGAAATACCTGTTCAACCAACTCATCTTTACCAACTAAAAAAAAATCACTTATGAAAATTCTATGAAAGTTACAACCACAAGTTTACATTTTTTTGTTAAAGAAGTTTTCTTAAGGCTTTTAGCTTAAAGCAAACGTGACCAGACGAAAAGAGCTTGTTTTTGCTTTCCTGCAGAACTGAACATATTGTTTGGTCTTGCCTCTATCAAGGTTGAATTTATTTCATCACGGTAGTAAATTGATATCAAGGTAGAATTTATTTCATCACTGTAGTAGATAAGTATCAAGGATGAATCTATGAATCACAGTAGTAAATTGGTACAAAGGGTGTATTTATTGCATCGCGAAAGTAAATTGATATCAAGGTAGAATTTTTCTATGTTAGTATTTATCCATCAAATTATTAATGATGTCAAGTTGGAATATATTTCAAGATATATAACCTCACATTGTATTCCACATGCACAAATAGTCATGAAACAAATGGCGCGCCATAGTATGTTTTCCTATTTTAAGCTTTACGCCAAAGCACCAACGGCTCTAGATCTGTTTTGGTTTTTACCGCTCGGGAAAATATAATTCAGCGGTCGATTCATTCAACTACCGTTTTCAAACGAAAAACGTTTGTCTTCATCACGACCCTTCTACATTAGGGACGGACCATTAGAAAAGTGATGGGGGGGGGTGGGGAAAAAACCAAAAAAAAATTCATGCAAGGCAAAATGTCCGAAAAAAAAATTCATGCAAGGAAAAACCCAAAGAAAAAAAATTCATGCACAAGATGGGCCTTATTTTGACATTAAACCAGAATTGTAATTCTTCTCGAAAAGTGTTTCAAAATGCACCAAATGGCATCAGAGCGTGTCCAGATTTTCAAAATTTTCCCGGGAGAGGATGCCCCCGGACTCCCCTACGGAAATGGGCCTCCCGCCCATCTTAACACGGCAGGGCTAATTTGCGGAGCGCAGAAGGCCGAACGCGAAACAAAATCACCGAAGCAAGCAAAACTCAACCGGAGTGCTTGCACTTAGGTTAGCCTAAAAAGCGTTCCGGTTAGTTTGGATATCGCTCAGGTTGGCCTAAAAAAAGGCCCAGGTTAGCGTGTTTATGGTTAGCTCTCGATAATGGTAATGGTTTTGCTTGTTTCGGCGATTTTGTCTCGCGTTCGGCGTTAAGCGTTCTATTTCGCCTGCTGATTTTAATACCTTATTGTGACTTAATATTTCGAGAAAATTGTCAAAATACTGAACTGCATAAACAAACAGTTAGTCTCAGAATTGGCACAACTGATTTTGCTTGACGAGCTTTGGCCTCAAAAAAATTATGCCCAGGAGGTTGCCAGGAAATGCGACATGAAACAGGACCGCAGATCTGTTCCTTTTGTCACGCAGTCTCTGCATTCGCGGTTTTGAAAAAGGTCTCATGTGGTCGTATAAATGTATCCAGTGACATATTCATCTGTTTCTCTTTTTCGTTCTCTCTAGGGAAGCCGTGAATATTATAAACTGCTAGAAAGAGTCTGGAAAATATTTTTGATCAAGTTCGAAAAGGTGTTACTGCAGACACGTCAGTAGATGGTGCTTATTTTGCGAAATACGTTCTTTTATTACAGTAATAATAAGCCATGGGTAGATTCAATCTACCCTTAGCCTAATTTGCTTTTTTTTTCGATGGAAAAGTTCGTCAGTTTCCATAGCAATAGTTTCCAATGACACTGAACAGAACCATATTCTGGGTTTTCATGTTACGTCATAAAATTCTGAAATCAAAATTCAAAAGGCCTGCTAAACTTTTGATATCACTAGGTGTAAGATAAACTAAAAATATATCTTTTCGCAAATTTCCAGCTTGGTTGTGCCCTTCGTTTTAAAAACAGAGCATTTTGAATATTCGAGTTCTCCGCCGTATGTGATATCAAGCTGAGTGCCGTGACAAAGTTGTTTTGATTCAAAAAAGGCCTTTCCTTTCCATTTTTGCAGATCGAACATTCCCAGTGTACTAAGTGCTGTTTATGTGAAAGTGTAATAGATCATGAGCCAAAAGTAGTCGCTATTAATAGGAAAATTAAGTTCCAGATGTTTCTCTGACATTACGGCGGCCATGTTTGTGCCCCTCGGAAGGACACAAATATGGCGTCTCCATACTGAGCTTTATAAATTTGCGTGGAAAGGTTCGGCAAATAACTCGCAAACGGTGCAACGCACAGACCTGAGATTTGGACAAATCGTTTATCTATTTATCTTCTATAATATCTGAAATTCATAGCTTCTGTCGTTGAATGGTTTCGATTTTATTTTTTTATTGCGTGACAGTGAAAACCACCAATAACAAAACGAAACTGAAAACAGTTCGACATTTTCCTTTCCAACAAAGCAGAGCTAGTTTGACGACTGCACCAAGTACTGCAGAAAGATGATATTGATTCAGAAGAAGAGAGCTCGAACGCCGAAACTTAAGTATTAAATTTCGCAAAAACCTTTTTTTGCGGGTCGCGATTTTTGAAAATCGCGAAAATTAAGTCCCGCGAAAATAAGTAACAATAAGGTACATCACAATCAGTGCTAACTTTTGGGCCCCCTCACCTCAAAATTCATTCCTACGGGCCTCAAAAGGTATATTAATTACACAATTTTTCACTATACACCTGTAAACTGCCAGTTACTTTTTGAATTTGTCATAAAATAAATGGAAAGTGACGTTAAAGTACAAGCTATGTATTTAATAAATCAAAGAAGCGCTGTTTTTAATAAATTCAATAGCAAATTGTGCATGAAGCAGATTTTATCAAAAAAAAAAATTCGTGCACAGCGCTGCAGTCAAAAAAAAAATTCTTGCACAGGCAATAGGCCAAAAAAAAATTCTTGCAAGCCAAAAATTCCCCACCCCCCCCCCCCCCCCATCACTTTTCTAATGGTCCGTCCCTTAAAGAAAACCAATTATAAAACCATCTTTGAAACCTTTAAAATAATGTGCCGTGATATTTTCCCCCACACGCGTTTCAATGTAACTTAACACTTCTTTTACAAAGTTTTAAGCTTTGGCGCTACAATGCACTGCAGCGCAATAAACGGCGTCGGTTTCTAAAACGTATTACACTCGATGAAATTTTCCTCTTTAAGTGGCTGTCCACGTAAGAGCGACCCGACGAGTTTGGGGTCGTGAGTAAACCTTCCCTTTATTTTTTGTGAGTGAAAAGGACTTAATGTGAAATGATTAAAATCGAACTAATTTTTCCAAAATCTTTTTCTGTGCTTCGCTACAGGACAAAACTTATTTTCCTGTCTGAGGGCGGTTTTCAGGCTAATTCGATGGCCGAAATTGGGTACTTTTAAAAGCCGCGCTTGTTCGAAACGGATCAATATCGCTAAATACTACACAGTACATTACAATAAGCTGCATTTGACTTGTGCTATGAAGGAATATGGAATAATTTGACCAAAAATTAAATTAACTTAATAAGATCAAAGACAACCCTGTTTGCGGTATGTTTTATCACTTGACAAATTCCTCCAAAGTAAAAGCTAAAATCTCCGAAGCGGTACAAAAATCACAAGTAAAATGCACTTCACAGCGAAGATCTAACCTTATTCTCACAGAAAATAAAGTCAAAGGTCCGGGTATCGTTCTGCGTTGGACGTGAAGAAACGTTTTTAAGAGGTCGTTTTGGCAATATTTACATTAGAATTACCCGTTTGACGGTCTATACGCAAATGCTAATGATTAGATAGATATTTTTCCAGCAGCGCAGTATCGTGTCATACATTGTCAGATTAACGAATGCTTGTTGCCTTTTAAGCCTTGTAAAGTTTGTACAAATAAAAACGGCATAAAATGTCATAAATAGGAATTCTTCATCTACTCGTACAATATGCAAATTATGCACATTTACAACGAGTTGTCGATTTCAGCAATGTCAAATCTCAAATATTAAAATTCATTTCCTTTCAAACGTATTTCCTCTTGAGTTTGGAGTAACTGGAGTCCTTTTAAAAGACGTAATTCAACTCGATTTCCTTTTAGGTCTCCTTCCCAATGTTATAATAAGTCATATGCTAAGAGTTGTCACGCAATCAACATTCCGCAGAGTATGATACATGGCTTTTTGAAGTTCTTGTTTCATGTCTTTAAAGAATGAAAGCGGATGTGTAGAATTTAAAGGAAAGAGCAAGTTGGTGCCTCTTAGTGAATGTAACAGTGACATTACGGCTCACTTGAGGCAATATTACTAAACGAAAGAAAATATTACGCAGCGCGAACTGGCCAAACAGCATGCCATTGTCTACATCAAAGGCAAGTAGAAAGGTGTAAAAAGTGACCAAGTAGTGACTGCGAGAATCGCACGAGAAGTGATGGAAGTTCTTGGCATTACTGTTGGATGACGTGAGTAATAGCTAGTACCAACATTTAGTGGGTTCATACAAGCGTAGTAAGTAGACTTCAAGTATACTTGAGTCTTACTTCAAATGTGAATGGGTCTTATTTCAGCTCAAGTAGCTGGCTACTTTGTGACCATGGTATATAACATATCTTTTTCAAAGGAGCCGAAGAATACTTCCTGTAGCTCGAACCATCCTTACGAGCTTGCTTCCGCAATATCAAAACACATTCCGGAAATTGAACGCCATTTGAACACTTTGTACAGCGGGAAAGGGTAGAAAATCATGTACGTTGGCTATGATATACAGCTATGTCGCGAAAGGTTGTAGGAAAATAGCAGACAAGTGCACGCGACAAGACCGAAAGGTAGTTTCAAGTGAGCACTTGACTCAAGTGCACTTGAAAATCACAAGTCGCACTTAAGAAAACTTGGCTTCACACCTGATGACACAAGGGCGGATCTAGGGGGAGGGTACAGGGGGTGCGCATCCCCCCCCCCCCCCCCCCCGCCGCTTCTGAAATGACCGGGCGGCTTTCTAATACAACTGGTATTCTGCAAAAAAAAAATGTGCACCCCTTCCTAAGAAAAATCCTGGATCCGCCCCTATGACAAACTATATTACTTGAAGTACAATCCTTCGATATCGCGGTAAAATCACTCATACATATTACTAATACGATTGCTTGCCAGTAAAATAACGAGGCCTTTGCAAAGGAAAATAGTTTTTAGTAGTTTCCTATTTATTTTGTCGTTATATACTTTGAACTCAAAGAAATATATAGGTACCTCGTTGTTAACGAGTAGGCGGCAGCAACACAAAGGAAAAAGCGATATCTTCTTCTGTATATCTCTAGAATAGTTAAACAACGCGGTTTTCGGCAAAGAAATCGCCGTAGGACTTGGGATTGTTCTCGTCTGCAAAAGCGCTTTCAGCTAATCGAGATAGGGATTTGAATTACGAATGTATCCAAGGTATAAGCAAAGTTCAAGTGAGTACATTTTGCGCCTTCACACTCAAAGTAGGTTTCAAGTGCACTTATACTTAGATTTATACTTACAAGCTCTAGTGTTAAGCCAACAAGTATTGCTAGAATGTAATTTAAAAACATAATACTAGTAAATGCGAATTTGCATGTTTTCTTTCTCTTCAGACCCCAGGCTTACCATCCTATGTTTTCTATATCCAGTGCGTATTAATTAGGTCAAATTAATTTCCCACTTCACGGTGTCTTCGGCTTTGCGGTCGAGATTTCCGAAGTATTTCTTTGGGGTGCCCCAGATGAGGTTTTGTAGAGGAGCACGTTCTGCTTTCTGGTCGGGGCGGGCATAGGCAGTAATTTTGACGAAATTCAGCGAAAATTGCATAAATTGTCCCAACTACTGGTACAGATCATAGTAAATCGGCAAATTTTCGATCTAATTTGTTAATCCAGCGCGCTTTCAAAGAACTATCCGCGAACTGATCGGACTCAAATTAGGCCAGTTTATAGTCAAAGACTGTTCTTTCGAGGACCGGGAGCTCTTACCAAAGCGAATAGAAAAAAGATATTTCTTCGGTACATTTTGCTGGCGATTCTTGCTTCTTGGATGTAGAAGTTGCACGCCTTGTGTAAATATTATTATTCCATACACGAGTCGAAAACTTAAACATAGAACTGCTCTCGCACGCCTCAACTCGCCCAAAAAACTGCATAAAAACAAACTTAAACATTGCGAATATATATATTTCTCATTCATTTTGTTGCAAATGCACAGCAGTAAAAGCCGACTTAGGAAGTTTTTTAATCAAACGGGGCATGCTGCGACCTCACAAACATAGGATGGTAAATCTGTTTTCAGACATGTGGAAACAAAATGCGTCCAGTTGCTGCGTTTCCAAGCTGAAGGTGGATTGCATTTGAGAACAATGAGTATTTCATCGTATTCAGGCACGGATTCAGAAAACATGGTGACTGTTTTCTGATTATACGAGCGAGTGCCAAAAGTACGAGCCTCTAGGAGGACGCCTCCGGAAAAATTTTTAGTTTGACTACTCCTCGAAGTGACATTTTCGGGTATTTTGAATCACTCGGACAGGATGTTGACCGATTTCCATGAAACGGTGGAAACCGGTATGCTTCTGTGCCTACATAGTATTTGAGATTTTAGCTTAGCTGAAATCGACAACCCTCTGGGCATAAGCACAATTTGCATATCGACGGGCAGATCAAGAATTTCTGTTTATAGCATTTTTTCGGCTTTACACAAACTTGAAAAAGGCTAAAACGACAAAAATGTTATTCTGAGGCAAGATGCAAAACAAGATTTTGAGCTATTGCGTTGGGCTAAAGCCGTCAAACGACTAATTCTAATGTAAATATTGCCAAAACGACCTCTACAAAAAAGGTTTCTTTGCGTCCACCGCAGAACTAGTACTGTTCCCGGAACTTTGACTTTGTTTTCTGTCAGAGTAAGGTTAGATCTTTAATTTGAGGGCCTCCATTTGCTGAGTCTCCAGACTCAAGAAGAAATAAGCTTGCGTTGGCAAGGAAATGAATTTTAAAATTTGAGATTTGACATGGCTGAAATCGACAACTCGTTGTAAATGTGCATAATTTGCATATTGTACGAGTAGATGAAGAATTCCTATTTATGACATTTTATGCCGTTTTTATTTGTACAAACTTTACAAGGCTTAAAGTGCCACTCCGACGAAATTTCACATTTTTTTTTCGGAATTTTTTTGTTACAGAATAACTTACCGGTGACTGTAATGTGCTTTTACCCAGAAACAAAAAAATAATAAGCCTTCCTTCATCGAAATTTTGGGCTTCAAAAACTGCAATTTTCCGTCCGCCATTACTCGAAACTGGTTCCAGCTGAGCCCGCATATTTCACAGCGGCAGGTCCTCTTGTGACGTCAAACAAGTAACACGTGACCTGTCCTTTGCGATGTTTAGTTTGTTTTTGTGGGTTTTTGTCTAGATTTTGCTCGAAAATGTTTGGTGATTCTGCGGTGGGATTCTTGCCTTCCGAGTCAAATTTTCCTCCAACAAACCGGGAAAATGCAGGCCTTCAATCGTACAATGATCGTGTATTACGAACGATCAAGAAGTTGCGAATTACTGAAGACAAGAAGCGATCAGAAGCTACAGTCCAAGCTACATACTTTTGATGGTCCAACTTCACAATTATACCCGGCCTTTTTGATCCACTTCGGCACACTAATTTTAGAAAGTGGTACGTAGTGTGTTTTATTCATTTTGTGCTATTTTGTTTTTTGCCAATGCTTTCGAAAGCATTCGTCATGGTGCAGTGAGCGGATTATGACTACGCAGAAAGATTGAAGTGCCTGATAGATCATCTTCATACGAAGTTCCAGTCTTATTATTGTCTGTTCACTATCGTTATCGTTTTGACGAGATTTTGAGGGAGTCTTTTGCTAGCGATGTCTCCGAAAATTGAGTCTGCTTTGGGTACTTACCATCATTATCATGATCAGGTTCTCAGTCAATAGAACTAGATGTTAATAATAAAAGAAGTTATATTTGTTTGGAGGAATAGCACTGATTTATTTTAAGAGTGCAAAACTGATCACAAGCAATGAAAATAAATCACTGAAAACCATGGAATCGAATGCCATGATTGACTCAGTGGGGCTGAGATAATAAAATATTTACATAAAAGTGATGTTATTTTATGTGAATAGAAACAGTACATTGATGATGTGGTTTAAAATTTCCCAAACCAGTTTTTTGTTTCCCTTTTAATTTGTTTCATCACATGATGATGAATATAAGAGACAACAAAAACTTAAAATCAAACTGCAGTTTCACAAGTTTTAAACCAAAGATAAATTTAAATAACTACAGCTGCAGTACAGTTTCTTACTTTGTCACAGCATTTTCATTCCATGTATATTTTGCAAGCAAGGTACATATTTTTCAACCTACAGAGAAACTGGCTTGAATATCCAAATTACTCATTCTTTAAGCTTTGGATCATATTATTCATTATAATCTTCAGTGCACAAAGGCACATAATTATTGGTTGGCAAGTAGTGACACTGCAATTTCAACAACTTGAGTAGTAAACAAATGATTTCTATAAGATTTGCTTAAATGTACTTTACTTTGAATTTTCTAACTGAGATTGTTTGATTTCAATGCCATAATTTTTTAACAATTGTCTTGTGCGTTAATGTGCACCAGCAAGTTATGGTACACATGCAAAGTTTGGAGAACACAAAAGAAAGGCAAGAGTTGCTCAGGGCGATAGCCAAGAGCAACTCTAGCTTCTAGAGTGTTTTCCAAACTTCCTGCTTGCACCATAACTTGATAGTGCACAGCTAAAAGCATGAACCAACTGTTTTATAACAGTGCTGGTGTAAATGTACATTAAAACCTGCATGATAAAAAAAAAATATGTAAAAGCACAATGACCCTGGTCAGGGCTTGAGCCCAGACAATTTGATCTGGCATCCAATGGGCTAAGCAATATTAGGCCATCGCATTTTCCACATGTTGCACGTTTGGGTATGCTGAATTTGATTGTGCTATTCTGCTAGCTATGTGATGATCATTAATATTTAAACTCACAGACTGCAGACAGTGCTGAAGTTTGATGATAATAAAAAAATATTATATAGTTACTACTCCATGTCTTTTGTCTTGTTTTGACTATTAAAAGTGCAAATTGCAGCTGTTGTTTCATGGGTTAAATAAATCACTCTTGCATGGCATAGACAATAATTGGCTAATAGTTTGGGCCAATTTCTTTTTTGAGGCAATGCCAATTACCAGCTGTCCAGCAAAAAAGGTACCGGGGTAGTAATTTGCCCAAAGGAAATGATTAAGACAAAATTAACTTCTTATAAATGTATCAGTGCTTTCACTTAGATCTGCCACCTTCTGGAGCTCTGGCAGGTATTTTGAGGTAAATCACTGACTGCAATCAATAGTTCAATAGTGCAGTTCCACATAAAGGTGAGGTGTTCAAAGCTTATATTGCTCTCTTGTGGGTGCTGCACAATGCAAGAGCAGCCACCTTAAAATCTTATTGAAAGAACTGATGCATTAACGTTAATTTGAAAAGGCAAATATCCAAAGAAGCATTGTATGTGAACATTAAATTTTATTTACATTACCTTACTTTTCAGCCTAACACTTTATTATTAGATACTGTGAGATAACCTTGGTATCAAACCTACAAATATGGCTTGTTAGTCTTTGGATTGGTTGTATTTATCACTGTATGGGATAAAAGATGAGAACCAATTTATAATGTAGACATTCTCTTTTACTAGAAAATAGATTGGGAGCTTATGATTAAAAAAAATAAAACATTAAAATGGCTGTTAAAAATTAATTAGTATGCAGTTTGAAAGGTGGCCCTAACTGAAACCAAAGTAAACTGAGGCTGCCAAATTGAACATTGTTTGCTCCCAAGCTCCAAAATCTCAGGTAGGCAATAAAAGATAAAGGTAGCACACATGCACAAATATGTACTTCAAACTTTACTGTATGCTATAAATAGTTTCAGTTACATCACTCTGACTCTCAGATATCATATTCATCAGCCATTCAGAGAAAATGATGTGCTGAACAACCACAGTATCCTAGGCCTAGTTAACTCTGTAAAGCCTGACAAAAAATTGATCATCAGGTTGAGAAGATAAATAAAATATCACATTGTCAAAGGTGATCGACCTGCACCAAAACAAAAACAGAGTTTAGAAAGTATACTACATAAGACACTGCAATTCAATGCTTACCTTGTGTGGACAGAAAGATGACCTCTGTTTCTCCTAAATTGTTCTAAAATCAAACTCTGGAAACCCCGTTCAAAAATAGAATACCACACACCTTACTCAGGCAACGGAAGTTCGCTCGGCGTGTGCGAGCAAATCTCAGCCATTTATTCTGTCAATATTTGTGATCACAGCTGCTCGAAGGTTTGACTGCTCACAACGTTGTTGTACTACACATCAAATTCCCAGCAAAATGAAGCTCACTGTTGTTGCAGAACTGCATTTGAAATCTCAAAAGCTGAAAACTTGCGAAGTGCCCTTAATTCTCAAACTCGTTAATAATTCATCTAGTTAAAACAAAGGAAATCAGAACCGTGAAGGCAGTTTGGAAATCTGATCTTAATTAGCACAGTTTTCTCCGTAGTTTTAGTTTCGATTGAGAAGATATATCAAACACTAGAGAGAGTGTATCATCACATTTCCAAACACCTGAAAGTTCTTCAAAAATACTCCGCTGCGCGTCGTATTTTCAACTTTCTTCTCGGCGTTTGGAAATGTGATGAACCACGCTCTCTTGTGTTTGATATATTACTTCTCATTTTGAGAATTGTTGTTGATTCATTAACTTATAACACTATTCTAATTAGAAAGTCCCTGACAGGGAAAGCGGTATTTAAGTTAGTGACGAGAGGCAAGAGCTAACAGTAGATTCTGCAGGAAACAAAAACAAAGCTCATTTTGTCTGGTTACGTCTGTTCCAAGCTAAAAGCCTTCAAATCAAATATTTACCCGAGCTGATTCTTTATTCTAAATGGAACACAAACACGCAAACAAGAAAAGAGAACTTCTTTAAAATGTTAAGCCTTTTATCATATCGTCTGAATCAATTGACATTTTCAAGATGCACATAAAATCAGTTCAGAGATTTCTCAAATCTTTTTTTTTTTTCAATATCAGTCCAAAGACTATTTTCTTTGTAACAGTTGATAACTGGTTTTGTTTTTTCGATGGATTGTATTTTTTAAAACGGGAAGCCTTAAGCTTTTGAAAAATGCTATATCGTAGTTGTGACTTTCATAGAGATAACACTGAAAATCTCGTGAATTTAGTTGGAAACGATGGGTTAGTCGTTTAAAGTATTTCCAATGAAGTGCGATGGGAGACTACCTTCCTATACGTTAACCACAGAAAAATAACAGAGGTTTGTTTCAATGCAAAGGTGAAAACTTTGTCACAGGATGTTTTGCAGGATAAATTGCAAAAATAAAGAGTTAAATTAAATCTTGATTTAGTGGCTTTTAAGGTTAAGGCAGTAAGTGCCGAAGTTTCTAGAAATTTACAATGTATCGAAAATAATTATAAAAAAAAACAAGATAATGTTAATTGATTGAGGATGTGAACCTAAGGTCACGGTTTTTGTAGCCACTGAACTGAGGCACAGCCAGCGCCCATTTCAGTGCACCAAAGTGTTTCCATGTATTTAGGTTCTTGCCTTGTGATTTTTATGTGTTAGGAACAAAGTTTAGTAATTTTCGTGATTGCAAACGTGAGTTGAATTTACTGATAATGGAACTAATGTATTTTGTTCTGTCAACCATGGGAAATCGTGTCTCAATCTTGACATGTTATTCTCTTAGAATTATTTCTCTATTGCCCCGAAAAGCCATTACTTGCAAACTTAGGTGGATGTGTACTTCCTAATCAATTTTGTTTATGAATCTTAATCTTAAAGTAAAGAAAGATAACGTAAAATATGTACATGTTATTAAGCAACAAAAAAGACATATAAGCAACGTTGTAAAACTTAGAAATAGGAAGAAGAACGAAGATGTTAATAGTAGTCAAGATTAGATGAAAGTAATTTGTGAATCAAAAAAAAGCATAGAAGAAAGCCGAGGACTGAAGCTAAAGTCAAGAAGACTAGATTGTGAGTATCCTAACAATAAGTCTAGCGAACTTGAATCTTTTGAGTCTCGCTGCTTGCAAACGACAATGGAGTACTAGCTTGAGCGAATTCCCCCTTTCACACTGGTGCAGAATCGAATGTCGGCAAGCAGCCTGCGACCAACGGAACGAACAAACCCGAGGAACAAAGAAAAAAAAGCAGCAGAAACTGGACAATCTAAAGAAACAGACCATTTCATAGAAGAAGAGGTTCCTCCCTGATATCGATTTCGACAGGAGAAGAAGAAATCCATACTAAAGCTCACGGATGGAGAACTTGAAGACACGTTGAAATTTCTTCAGGAGCTGGAACTATTTTATTTTCTTCCAAGAAGCAGACAACTTTTCAGATAAGTTAGATATATTTCATTTACCTATACAGATTGCTATTTAGCTTAAGCCGTACTAACTAAAGTTATTTAGCTATGTTATCTTTACCTTGTCGTTTTAGGTGTATTCAACTCGCGTGGTGTAACTTAATGTTTTTGTGTACATGCCGTGCATGAAGCAGGCAGCATTGAAGGCGCTGTTACGCGAAGCCAAAGCAAAACATTTGTCACGGCAATTGCCAAAATCCTAAAGAAACAACAGAAAAGATGAACGACCACGAGGACGAAGTTTCTCAGAACGACATGGTGGAAAATTAGAACTACTTTTCGCTGGTCAGAATGAATTCCTTGAAGAAACATTGAATGGTATGCAGGCGACCATTGATAAAGTTGCCTCTCCTAAATCATCGGTCAAATTAGAGCCGTTTTCTTGCTCCGAAATAGAAGATGTAAATCGTTTCCTTGAAAAATATTCAAACCGGTTAAAGGCTGAAGCAAAGGCCGCCGATTTAGCGAGTTACTTAAGTTCTTAAGAGGACCAGCCGAAACATGGTACTTTTCACTTGATCGGTTGACACAAAGTGATTTCGACATGCTTGTCCATGCCCTAAGGCAAAGATTTTCGTCTGACGATTTCAAATAGCGTCTCCGGCAGTCACTGAGTTCCCGAAAACAAGGACCCACTGAATCCTTAGATTCATACACGGAGTTTATTAATAGCACCTGCCAACGATTAGGCTTGCCACAACAGGACCAAATGCATTATTTCGTGCAGGGACTGCGCGATGATATAAAAAGTGAAGTTCTGATGCATAAGCCAACAGATTACCAGACAGTGGAAAAATTAGCTCGGTTAAAAGTTTCCGTCGATAAAACGATCGACGAAAAAAACATCAAAGACCCAGAGAAAGATCTCCTATACAGCTTATAGAAAAGTTGGTTTCACAATCTGCTCAATCAACAGGCTCTGTGAAAGAACCAAAGCCAGTTTCAGCTTTTCAGCCTGCGAACGAATCAAGGAATGATTTATTCACAGACTTTCGAAAGCTGCGAGCTGAACTCCGAGATGAAATTCGATCACTAAAGTCGGATTTTACTCGTTCACAGCAACCCCAAGGGCCACAGTTTCCTCGTCAATCTTTTCCCCGTAGGGATAGAAATGTTCAGGTCCCCCTTTTAACCCCCGTGTTTTCCTCCCCAAAGTTGGCCAGTGCCCCCGAAAGTAGACAAGGGTCTGCGAAAGAGGACAACTGTCCCCGAAAGTGGACTAGTGCCACGGAAAGTGGGCAACCGCCCCGAAAGCCGTTGAGAATGAAACTATTACAAACTATGAACCACATTTCATTTTCTAACTTGCTATTTTTATTTAATAGCGCCTTATCGCCATGTAGGCAACAAACTTTTTCTGTGTAACTTATCAAATTATTTTATTGTTTCCTGCCTGCACTTTGTAATTTCTTTTTGTGGTAAATAACAAATGAAAAAGGGAAAAATGGACAAGCGAGGACAAGCATTCCCGGAAGTGGACAAGCGTCTCCGAAAGCGTCCCCGAAAGAAGACAAGTTTATCCGAAAGCGGTAAACTGTCCCCAAAAATGGATAAGAGTCCCCGAAAGTGGACAAGCATCCACCAAAGCCCTCGAGAGTAAAATTATTACAAACTATGAATAAAAGTTTCTAGTTCACTATTTTTATTTCTTTAGCGTCTTAACGCCATGCAAACAACCAACTTGAGTATTTGTAGTCGACTTAGTTTAACTGGGGACGCCAAACCAGGCGTAAGCTTTCTAGTTTCGTTTCGATCTCCCTACCTCTTTTTCTTTGTAACTTAAATTTAAATATTTTCATTGTATCATGGGTTGTTTTTTTTTTTTTCATTTCTTTGTGTGGTAAATAACATAAATAACTGCAGACAAGCGTCCCCGAAAGTGGTCAAAAGTTCCCGAAAGTGGACAAGCGTCCCCGAAAAATAGGCAAGTGTCCCCGAAGCAGCTACCAGCGTCCCCGAAAGTGTAATGTACAATCGTACCCGAAAGTGAACAAGCTTTCAATATCTTACAGTATTTATCCGCGTGCACTTTCACGTGGCACTCGCATGGCAAAGACAACTATGACAACAACAACCTTCCTGCTATCTTTTTATAAACTTATAATAAGATCATCATTTTATTAATTAACAGTTGTTCACCGACCTTAAAGTGAATAATTGTTATATAGCATGTACCACATCAGTGATGAAGGACAAACGTGTAAATGTATTTTCCGAAATAACTCAAAGGTGCCAAAGACGCCTTTTGTCCTCGATTGCGTGAATAATGAACATTATTAATCAAATATCAATCAATCAATCTAACGATAGATCAGTAAACCAATCAATGAATCCAAGCTTCCAAAATCAATGTGATACATACTAGTACAAGTGCTATAATTGTTTTCTATGCTATCTACACTCTTATTATATAAACTACAGTTTTTGTATCAAAACACCTGTGTTCTGATATCGTATCAAACACATGTGTTCTGATAGCTATTTTCAGAGTTTGCCATGTTACAATGCTCAATGGGCCAAGGTTAATCGATATTAAGTCGAAACATCTTCAGATCTTCCTCGGCAATCTTCGGGAATCTTCGGAAATTTCCGAAAAACTTCGGAAAATGTTTTCCGGTTACTCTTGTGTTTTATTTGGTTCTCGTTTTTCAGTTTGTTATAATTAGCCAGTGAGATTGTTTCGGTTTTCGTTTTACGTCCCTCAGTTGAAAACCGCTCTAAAACTCACAAAATTAAAAGGAAACGGAAAAGTAGCCTGTCAACAGCACCCTTGGCCTTTGTGGGTAACGGAACAGAAAAAGAATCCTCTCTGAAGTCCGGGTGGTAACGTGGAGGTGATCTGGTATAGACAAAACGTTTCGTCTGGTATTGCTGTATGTATTGAGTTAAGGAAAAATGACCAATGTCTCTGCATTTCCCTGACTATATACGTTACCTCTACTTTCGACTCTACTTACAAAAACATTATCTAGTCTCCCTTCTCCAAGTTATATGTGTTTATTTACAGGGTTTAAAAAGTTCAAAAATTATTAAAGGAATTCATTTTTCCACGGCGGTAAAATAAAATTACATCTTTTACTAACATATTTTAGCTTTGACAAAGGGGTCTCAAGTATGGCCCTGATAAAAGTTCATCTAAACAGAGGAATATACAGGTATGGCTGAAGTTAAAATGTAATACGTAAGCATTCCTCTCTACCCGACGACGTTTGATTATATCTCTAATCACAACTATAACAAAATTCTCGAATCTGATTGGTTCTTAGCACGCCCTATTTTTTACCAAATAGGAGCGCGCGCGGCTAAAGTGTCCAATAACGAAGTTCGCGTGCTGCGCATGCGCGCGCTCTTTATTTGGTTCTTTGTTGTGACTAAATACATATATGTTATTTGCCGGCTGGGAGGTCCGTATCGTGAAAAACTGTGACCGAGGTCTTGAAAATGCCGCCCGAGGCCGCAGGCCGAGGGCAGCATTTTCAAGGCCGAGGTCACAGTTTTTCACGATACGGACCGACCAAAAGCCGGTAAATAACTTATTTATTTTTTTCCTACTTGATAAAAAAAAAACTAAAAAGATTATCTTGCAAAATGTGTTTGTATTATACGCGCACATCCAAAGTTGAATCGATCCCTAAGCTACGGCAAGAGTGAAGAATGATTTGTGTACAGTACTCACGGAAAAGGTCATCAGAAAAAAAGAGAAAAGTAACTTTATAATAAAAAAGCACAATGTAGCAGCAAAAGAGAGCATCAAAAAATCGCGAGTCACGAAAGTAAATTTGAACACTGATTTGAATGAAGCTGAACTGAGTGTGTATTTTGGTCGCCTACACACTGCACAATTTTGCGAGAATTAATTTGACTGTTTTTTATCAAAACAGCTCATTTTCTTGAATGGTGATAAGCAGTATTCGGTTTGGGGGAAAAGTAGCAGAAAGGCAAAGCGTCTGAAAGGATGAATCGAGTCTGTAAATCAGCGACTTGCAGTAAAACGCATTACGGCGTGAAAATCAGTGCGAATGCACAAACAACGATCGACAAACTACGGCTATTAAACAATAACTTGATTTTGTCGATAAATACAAAGAATACCCGCCTATTGGAGAACTTCAAGGCCTTTAATTCCGTTGCTAATTTAGCTTTTGAAAGATTTAATCGGGTATGTAAGCCGGCGACTTGCAGTTAAGTGCAATGGCGTGAAAATCAGTGCGAATGCACAAACAACGATCGATAAACTACCGCCATAAAACTAGAACAATTTGATTTTGTCAATAAAGAGAATGAGTACTTGCCTTTTCGAGAACTTCAAGGCTGCTAATTTTTCCTTTCACATTTACAACGGATGGTGAACATCTACATTAATTTCGCTGATTTGGAGAGCAAAACTTTCATGGGTTCTTCGTTCGTCTCGCCACGAAATGAAAAACAATCCTGGAAAACTCGGAGCGGTCCGTACGCGGGGTCCGGATGGGAAAATCCGGACCGCTGGAGCGCGCGGAATTAGCCAATCAGATTCGAGGATTTAGGATTCCGGACCACTGAGCTGCTTCAGAAAAAAATAATCCTTGATATTCCGAAAACCTTCAGCTTCAAGAATGGCTTTTTTGCCTTAGTGATGATAAGTCCTTAGTAGGCTTCGCTTTATCTATTTTTTTTCTCGAATTTTGTTATACTTATGATTAATTGATAATAGGACTGAGTGTCGTCCAATTCTGTCTGTAATCATACTCGTGATTAAACAAATCGGACTCCCGCTACGCGGTCGTCCGATTTTGTTAATCACTCGTATGATTACAGACCGAATTGGACTCCACTCAGTCCTATTACCATTACTTATACGCTTGAGAAATGTGTTAATTCAACATCCGTGTTATCATCTTTGCGAAGTGGCTTTGATACTATTGCGTCATCGTCTCCAGTTAACTTTAAGTCATCACGTGACAGGGGTGTTGCACGATCCCAGTCCCCATTGTGTCGCCAAGAACGTTCACGGTTGTCATGAAGCGGTCCCTGAAAAATCGATCATAGATGATAAAACATAAATAAGCTAAGGAACCCATCAGTTAAATCAAATATCTGAAAGGTTCTTAAGGGAAGTTGGGAGACAGATTTAAGTTCAAGTGACGGTCATAGACAATGAAAAAACTGTGTAAGGAGGCTATTTTTTCATTCAAGCTTCAGACAATAAATTCTTTTCCACGGCTATACTTAATTTTAAGAGTGGATGTCTGCAAAATCAAACAAAATCGCAAAATAGCGGCAAAAGTGTGAAAACTCAAAATTGCTCAAACTCTGACTGTTAGTAGTCCATAATGAGTTATTCATCGCCATGCGCGGCTTACATGCACTCTAATGCTGAGCACAAGATCTCGCACCGGCCAACTCTTGGTAAATTTGACTTAAAATAAATTATCGATCACAGATCTATGAAATATGAACAGGTCCGAATAAAGTATATAGTTTTAATTGCTCGGTAGCAACATAAAAAGTTGCTCAAATTATTCGAAGACAACCAAGCGCTTTTCAATTTAAAACACTAATAGTGATGCAGGTCTAAAAAATAGCAAGTCTGGGATAGGGTAGGGTTGAGTGCCCCCACCCACCCCCCCCCCCCCCTCCCCACCACCACCCGGGCATTCGGGCAAGGAGAGTTATGCACCTTGTAGCTTACTTTTATCGCGTTCTGTATTGTATATATTGTTACTCTTATGTCTGAAATGAAAGATAACAGGAATTTCCTAAAAGATGATTTAAAAAATGATCAAGAGGTTTAATTTTCGTGACAAATTAGTCACTGGCCGTGAGAAGTACATGTAACGATTACTTATGAAGTCCTCCTAACTAAAAGGGAAATTTTAATATATAAAATGGCCTTACCTTAGCATATCAAGTAACGAGTCCAAATTTCGATATTTCACACTCTTAGCATCCTTTCGTGTACCGTGATCATCGCTTAAACCAGGACGGATCGTCATCACTAGAGTCAAATCCAAAATGGCGGCCAGTGCCAGGGTTGTCAAGTAGTAGTCCAATTCTTCCCGCCACTTCAGGATTCAACGTCGATACCAGTTTGTCGATACGGCTGTTATCAGACTGGCGACTATAAGAGGTAGGATAATCATCTTCAACATGTTCGTGAATAGTTCTCCTGGAAAGGCGATGAGCATTATTACAGTGGCTTTCTTCTCAGGATCGGTGATGCGACTCACCGGATCATTGACTATTGCGCCAATTGCAAGACCAACGGCTGCTCAACAATCAGCAAAACAAGCAGAAGGTTCCGCTTTATCATGAGATAAAAGGCATTGCAACATCGCCCACAACTGGTTCGCACACGACGATTGCAGGCCATTACAGTGAACTCTCGTTATTGACACCAATTCGTTTCCACCCCGAAGGGTTAGACAACACATAGCCCAGTTATTCTATTCAATAGAATAACTGCTCATCGCGCAATCTTCACTAGTTGGGGAAAAAAGATTGCGTGACGAGGCAAGTGAACGTCGGCTGAGTATAAAGCACATAGTTAAAAATCATCGTCCAGAATGCTTTCGTCTTTTTTCGAAGCCAGGAATTATAATTTGCAAAGCCTTAAAAAGTCGACAGTCATAATGTCAACAGGTTTTCGGCATTCTTGGTTTGCGCTCTATTCCTCGTAAGGGTAAAGTAACTCCAAATGTGTTTAAACTTTCGTGAGCTTTTTACTGTAACATGCTTCAATATTCCTCAATGAATCCACAGAATTTTATAAATAAACAATAGCCTCCATTTGGCGCAAAAATATGCACGGATATTTGTCCGCGGACATTATCTGTTCCGAGAAGCGAACAGTTTTCCGAGAGCGAAGCTCGAGGAAAACTGTGAGCTTCGAGGAACAGACAATGTCCAAGGACAAATATCTGTGCATATTTTTGAAGCCAAATGGATGCTATTGTGTTTATTATCCTTCAAATATTTTTTTTTACAAGGCCGCGTTTTGGGAGACCTTTTCTCAAAGCTTTTTAAACGCCAAAGAAATTCTGTCAGCGCTCAAAATATTATTAGTCTGTTCAAAGTGTTTAGTTTTATTCATTTTAACATTTTACTCGGGATACAAGCTAAACGTGCGAATAATGTAAATCGCAAAGTTCGAAAACTGGGGAATATCACTTGGGGAATATCATCTGATATTCCCCAGTTTTAGCTGCATCACGTGACGTGTTTAGACCAATCGCGCGCGCGAAAAATATTTGATGGATTATAATAGCTATTAGTATCACCCAACTAGTGGACTAAGGCAAATCCTGCATTTTGATTGGCTACGCTACTAGAGGACTATTACTCAGTAGTCATCGAGTAGCGAAATTCGTGACGCTTGCTTTCGTTTTATTCCCAAATAAATCTTTCTTCAACTTGTATTTGCTAACTTTATTATTGGTTTTTCTGTCCGACTATTTGGGTGATACTAAAACAATTAGACCCTTCGCCCTCAAGGGCCACGGGTCTAATTGTTAAATAGCGCTTTGTTACAGCGATGTTGTTATTTGATCGTGACACGATTGTACCCCGATGGTCAAAAGCGTTCCCAGAAGATCGCAAGTAACTTACTTTAATAATGCTTGCTCTGTACTCACTTGAATCTGGGCTTCCGATACCCTGACTAGTTTTACCTCAAATGGGAGATTTTAGAAAGGTTCAGTTGATTTCATTCATCCGTTTTCAACGAAGTTTTAGCTTCGATTGAGAAGATAATTAGCTATAATTATATCAAACACTCGAGAAGGTGTTTCGTCGCATTTCTAAACACCTTAGAGGAAGAACTACGCACTGCAAAATCCTTACACATATTCAAGAGAAGCATAAATAAATGGTTCTCTGCATCGGACTCCCACACGGAAAATATGTCAACCAGTAAGAAGAAAATTTTAATGTATATTTATTTTTCTATTTATATTGTACTGAAATTTTACTGTGCCGGTATAAATAAAGTTGTCATTCAACGAAACAAATGTATTCACAGTTGCACTGTGTCAGGTCACAATGTTTTGCTTGGCTTTACACTATTCAGACAAAAAAGGTTATAAGTCAAATCATAATAACTCAGATGTGCTAATCTTGTTGATTGAGCAGCCATCCAGAACTGGCTCCAAACCAACATTACTGGGAGTACTTTAAAATGCAAGGCTGACCGAATGAGTCGACCAGCACCTCATTGAACATCTCACATGATTAGCCATAAGAACAATAGGACAAAGGGCACAAACTATGCCCCTATCCCTGAAGACAATGAGCAATATTGTTTTAGGATGCCTCTGAAATTAGAGGTTCACAAGAGGTACTCGACCGAATAGCTGTAATTACTGAGAGTGCCAGCACATATTGAAGCACCATGGCTTGCAAACAGTTCATCCGTGATCGAGGCAGCTGTGGGCGCTTCTGTCTCATGGTGAAGCGAAACCTTTTGCTTGTTTTGCTGGTTGTTGGAGCAGTCGTCGGGTTTTTAATTGGAGTGATTGTCAATGATCCCGTGAATCGCATCACTGATCCTGAGAAGAAAGCCACTGTAATAATGCTCATCGCCTTTCCAGGAGAACTATTCATGAACATGCTGAAGATGATTATCCTACCTCTAGTCGTCGCCAGTCTGATAACAGCCGTATCGACCTTGAATCCTGAAGTCGCGGGAAGAATTGGACGACGGACACTGATTTATTATTTGGCAACACTAGCACTGGCCGCCATTTTGGGTTTAACTCTTGTGATGACGATCCGTCCTGGTTTAAGCGACGATCACGGCGCACGAAAGGATGTTAAAGATGTGAAATATCGAAATCTGGACTCATTACTCGATATGCTCAGGTAAGCACGTGTTATATATTACAATTTTGCACGTTCCCTTTTTCAGTTAATTAATATTTTGGAGGACTTCGTGCGATCAGCTAAACTACTGTGAAAGACCTTCAAACGTCACGAATGACTCGTCTTAAAATATGTCCTTGCCCAAATGGCTTCATATAAATATTCTGAAACACAAATGCCATTCTTCCAAGAGTAATCCCTGCTACCTCGGATTCTTGGTTACTATTATTTTTTTTTTTAATTTACTCTTGACGTTCTTGGCTGTCTTCGAATAATTTGATTTGAAGTCTGAGTGACCTTAAATACTACGGTTTGGCGAAAATCTGCTTCGGTGCTTCCCTACAAGTGAGGTCGCTATTTTATCTTTCACGCGATACACTGACGCAAAACCTATAATTTTTCGCTTGAAATCAAGCTATAAATGCTCTCAACCGCGCTTTTTGTTTGCTCTGCAATAGTGGGTGTTTGTTTTTTACAGAGGTTTCTGAAGGGAGAGGCCAGGGGAGTTGAGGTTCCCTTTCTCAGCCCAATTCCAGTTCCAAATCCATATTTAATTTACTATGAATTTCATTCCCAGTGAGAAATCCCCATTCCTTGTGCCACAAAACCCAGTGCATGCCTAATAGACAAAGGTTTGAAGTCGCTTAACCTAGAAATGTTCAACTGCTGTTGTGTTACTACTAGAACAAAAAAAGTGCCATTTTATAAACTCACGGCTTGACAAAGTCGATGTAAAAGTAAAATCCACAGATCTTCGCTTTCTACAAGATCCCAGTTCAGATTTGTCCGAAGCCTGAAAATATCAGACTTATTATCATTTTCGCACATATACCAGCGAAAAATACATGGCTTGATTGAATTCCTTCAGTTCGTGTATTATTTCCAGTCATTTTTACCATTTTTAAAACCAATCAAAATCGATCCTGCAACGGAGCTAGTGAGAGTCGCTGTCAGAGGGTCGAGGGTAACGCAGGCTCTTGGAACGAGATTGGGTAAGAGGGTGATGGTTTAACTTGTTGGTCGCACCAGCGCTCGAAGTGACATTCCCGTCCCCATAGCCCTTTTCGCTTCTCTTAGCCGGCAGGGCCTTGGCACAAGAAACAAAGGGCTCTAGGACTTCCGGTCTTCACGTATGCAGTCGTCATGTTTCTATATACTGTATGGGCTAGTCATGGCGCATTTACTTCCGCTCAAGATTTCTTTGTTTCAAACGGCCAATCGATTATTAAAAGTTAATTCAAAAATCCCATGTCCCCAGGGCCCTTCCTTTCTCGTGCCAAGGTCCTGCCGGCTAAGAGAAGCGAAAAGAGCTATGTTGACGAGAATTGTGCAGTGCAACCAAATCGCGTGATTTCAAATCCAAATTCAATTTTTTACAACAGTTAAAAAAGTCCGTTAATTGCTGTCCTTTCATTCGGACCTGGCGTGGCCAAAGTCAGTGTCCTTGGTTAGCAAGTTTTGCATTACGGTCAATACTACTCATTGATAAGCATCCTGGTCACGCTCCTATGGATTTGTTGAAATACCATAACAGCTGACTTAAGAACATTTTAATAACGTTTTTGACTCAAAATATCAGAAAACCAACAACGTTGAGTATTCGGGTCATAAATGCTGGGACATTTATAATTAGCACAATTCTAAGAAAATTAAGCGTTAGCCCCCTTCCCCCCCCCAAACAAATGTTGAGAATTGCCTATATCACACACCAAAATGTGGATACATATGCTTGTCAGCATTTCCCTTCGACACTGATTTGGGGAAGGGGGTCGTCTTTCTAAATGAACAAGAAGCATTGATAATCATTCTTTTACAATGCCGGGCAGTAAAAAAATATTTTTTTGTGTGATTAAAAGATTGCTTCAACAAGTGTACCAACTACTTTTGGCCTGCACTGTAGGCCCCATTTAACTAAGGAAATGCATATTTTATAAAACGTTCAAGGCAAGTATTCTGCTAGCAGGTTTGATCCGCCTCATTTGTGATCCACATTTGTTAGTAAATAGGACCCTTAGCTAATATGACGATGGCATGTCTTACTGTGATGAATTCTTCTAGGAACTGTTTCCCCAGCAACCTGGTTGAAGCAGCCATAAGTCAGGTCAGTGTATAATTTATATCTACTTCTCAGAGTATTTACTACTTACGGTAGTGAGTCCAGGCCTGCGCAGTAAAGGGCTCCAAAGTGACGATGAGCATTTTCTAGCTCGTCTAGAGTGTTTCTCCTAGAGCCAAATCCAACTTTACTAATGTTGTTCTAATGTTCTCTAAGCAGACTCAGAAAACATTTAGTATATATGATATTTGATGTCACATTTTTCTCTTCTGATCAATTCTTTTCGTGGGAAAATAACCATTTTTAATTTTGTTTAGCGTTTTACCAAAATACTTTCAGAATTATGAATTATGCACAGTGAGCAGAATTGAGTGAATACCGACGTCATGGCTACTAGACTTGGTCGCGTTTCTTTTTTTTTTTTTTTTTTTACTTTTTATAAGAAAAACGCCACAAAATAGGAAAGTAAAAAATGCTCAACTGTGAGTTTTTTTTGTTGTAAATAGAAAAGGACAAAATACGTCACAGTTTCTGCAAGTTTCAAGAATTACAATGTAACAAGCGACGCCATTAACCTTGGCCCTGACGAGAAAATTACCGCTGTCCACAACAATGGCAGTGTCAGCATCACCACAATAAGAAAGGAGATCCACGAGGGCTCAGATACTGTGCCCGCTGGACTGACGTCATCTGGAGGAATGAATATCCTTGGCCTGAGTTTGTTTTCCATTGTGCTGGGCATTGTGCTTGGGAGACTGCGCGAGAAAGGAAAACCGCTGGTTGATTTCTTTTCTGCCTTGAACCAGGCGGTTATGGTGATTGTTTCCTTTGTAATGTGGTGAGTGGAAAGTTATAACTAGCCCTTCAAGCTCACGATCAAGCCTAGTCGCAAATGCCTTAAAAGAAGCTTTGTTGCAGTTGTTGTCTCCTAGGGGGGATATAAGTGAATTTTAACGACACTGGATGAGAGCTAAATAGGAACAACATAGACAAAATATGCCACGAAATCGACTATTCCAGTGAGAGATTACGAATTCCCTCCTGCTTCTTCAAACCGGATGCTTTTGCAGGTTATGAAAATTTTAGCTGGGGTAGTCTATTTGGTGTCCATTTATCAATTTCTAAACGGAAACTTTAACTTTAATGATTAAAATGGATCTATTTAAGGTAAATTTGTGGAGTAAAATCATGCATCTGTTGGCTGAAGTGGGTCTAGCGAATTCTTGTAGTCTTGCCTAACATATCACGCTGTGTACACTGATGTGACTATGCTTTTTACGTATTTTGCATTTGTAGGTTGGCTCCAATAGGAGTGTGCAGTCTCGCGGCATCCCGTGTAGCTGGTATGGATGACATTTTCAGTACGATGGAAAAGCTAGCTTTTTACATGTTGACTGTCATATGTGGTTTGTTCATCCATTCCCTTGTCGTGTTGCCACTTGTGTTCTTCGTTGTCACTCGGAAGAATCCTTATGCGTTCATGAAAGGTCTGAGAGACGCTTTGATGACAGCATTTGGCATCGCCTCCAGGTTTGTAGCTAAAATCCTTTTCCTGTCCGGTTCTTGAGTGTCATGATAAAAAGAAGAGTCGAGGCGTCAGCATTTTCTCTCCACCCAGTGTAAATCGGGGAGAGCTATCATTAAATAACTTGGCAAAATGCCGGGGGAGGAGGGGGGGAGGAGGACTGCGATAGACTAGCATTCCTTGATGACAGCATTTGGCATCGCTTCCAGGTTTGTAGCTAAAATCCTTTACCTGTCAGGTTCCTGAGTGTCGTGATGAAAAGAAGAGCGGAAGAGTTAGCATGCATTTATTACCTTCCTTTTAGACCTTCGACTTTCTTACGTTTTCCATTTGGGTGTGGCATCTATCTGTCAGCATGGCAGTAGTGTCTCGAATAAAGCCTTCAAGAAAATTGAGTTGGAGACTTGACGTGTGCTTTGTTCTTGGGCAAGATACTATACTGTCACAGTGTCTCTCACCCATGGGTGTAAATTGCTGATTAGATGGTCACTAACATAACATCAAAAAGGTTTTGCTTGAATTGTCTTTTTAATCAGAACACTGCCGGGAGAATTCGAACGGTAGGGAGCAGGGGTGGCGCAGTGGTGAGAGCGCTCGCTTCCCACCAATGTGGCCCGGGTTCGATTCCGGCCCGGTACCAATTGTGGGTTGAGTTTGTTGTTGGTTCTCGTCCTTGCTCCAAGGATTTTTCTCCGGGTTCTCCGGTTTTCCTATCTCCACAAAAACCGACACTCTAAATTCCAATTCGATTTTAATGCACGTACACGTCTTAACGAGCTCCTGAGCTCTTCTGTGTAACGTGAGTAAATAAATTACATTTACATTTTACGGTTTGTCGACTTCTTAATTAAAATTTTTCTTTATGAATGAATCCTTGTAAACCTTTTTGTTGTTTTTAGCGCGGCGACACTTCCAACAACAATTCGCTGCGTGGAGGAAAACAACAAGATCGATCCACGCATCAGCCGTTTTATGCTTCCCCTTGGTGCCACTTTAAACATGGACGGCTTGTCTATTGGTCGAGTGGTAGTAACTATTTTCGTCGCCCAATTAAACGACATTTCTCTTAGCCCTGGAAGAGTTGTGGTTGTTTGGTGAGTGACTATTGTAGTAAATACAGACATCTAAGTTTACACAATACCTTCGAGGGTGTCCTTCGGAAAAACAATCGTACGCACGTTGTTTTAAAGTAAACTACCACAAACTATATGTCAATAGAAAGGTAAAGAACTGTAGAATTCAAATCGAATGTTTGGCAGAACCATTTTTGAATGGAAAGAAGCCGGTAAACAGAAAACGACCGAGTGTAATTCCGGCGAATAAATCGGATATCAAACACAACCACTACTGCAAAAGCACTGCACAATGTTAATCAGCAAGCATCAATCTCTCAAAGCGTGTAAGGATTTTTCTTAATTCTTACCGGCTATCTTTACATACACCTGTAAAGTTCGCGACCACCACAGGGGAAATATCCAAAATAGAGGAAATCCCTGACACAATTTTGTTCCTCGATACCAAGCGAATGTTCTGGCCAAATTTCGTTAGAATCCATATTAATTCATTCAAAGAGATGATATCCATGCGAGAAAATGTTAAATTGTTTTTGGTATATTTTCATGTAATCAACTTGACAAGGCATTTTATAAAAGCCAAACAAAAAACCTGAAAAGCGTTTTGTAAGAGACCTGGACATCGTTCTTTCCTCAAACTGAAGTTCGCGTAAGAGAAGGCTAACAAAAAAAGCTGAGCTATTTATAAAGAAAATATATGAAAAGTCAGTCTCGCCCGGGGTGGCTACGTAACAGGGTCAGTACCAATTTAACCGGCCTCTCTAATCCTCCACAGCTTAATGGCAATTGCTGTCTCCATTGGTGCTGCCGGGATACCTGGCTCAGGAATTATGATTATCATTGTTCTTCAAGCTGTCAATCTTCCGCTGCATGACTTCGGTGTCATTCTTGCAGTTGAATGGATTCTGTAAGTAGTATTTATAAGTTGTCAATGTATTAATGCAAAGATTATATTGAATATAAATTTGTGAGTTCTACCTTCAAGTTCATATAGCTAGTAACACAGAGTGCAATAATACTGTGTACAGCCTATATAATGATTGCTCACAATAGGCAGAAAAAAATCGTAACCTTTCGATAGTGATTGCCGGCAACTAACTGAATTCTTTAACGGGTGCTCGGAAATCTTCGGCCATATTTGGAAGGTTCTTTGGTCGGCAAAGGAAGACAGCCGTAAGGAATCTTCTTTGTTTACATTTCCTCCTTCTAACATCGGAAATCTTAGTTCTAACTGGCATTCGTATTAAAAAAAATCCTACTGATTCATTCGTGTTGACGAAACTTGCACACCTTTTATAGTCAACTAGTGTGGATGATAAGCCAAGTTGTAGTAATCGTTTTACTAGACATAGTAATGTAGGAGCCACCTCGTGGAATTCGATCGTCTGAGCATAAACCCACTTTTCGACTTCTCTTAGGAACTGTTAAGATATTTAATTTAACTAACAGATTTTTATGTGTCATCTATGATCGATTTTTCAGGGACCGCTTCATAACAACTGTGAACGTTCTTGGTGACGCAATGGGGACTGGGATCGTGCAACACCTGTCACGTGATGATTTAAAGTTAACTGGAGACGATGATGCAATAATGTCAAAGCCTCTTCGCAAGGATGATAACACGGAGGTTGAATTTACACATTTCTCTAGTGTATAAGAGATGTTAACAAGCGCCTTATCCGATCTTTTTCGCGGCAGGGAAGAAATGCTTACGTATTATCTTTAGCCATACCTAACCCATAACTGTACATACCGTTGCATAGTTAAACATTTTTTCAGGGTCAAATTAGAGTCCCCTTTGACATCAAAGTTAAACTATGTCAGTAAAGAGGAAACTTGTTTTAACCCTTTGGAAAATTAATTACGTCAACGTTCCAGTTTTTTTATTTTATTTTTAAACCCTATAGATAAACAGACATAGCTTGAAGAAGCGACGCTAGATTCTGTTGCATGTTAGATTATGTCAATAAAGGCCCGATAATTTCTTTCTTCTTGTCTCACAACATTGCTGCATTGTAATGTGTGGAGATTGTTTGTACATACTCGAGACTCGTACTTTAGAAGTATTCAGTTTAGGTAAAAACGGCTGTCATCAAGACTATTACATTATGCTGAAACGAAATTGCACTCAGAGTCGATGAAGTTTATTGAAGTATAAAAGGACAAGATCAAGATTGAAAGGAAACAAACTTAACTGAAGTGCTGAGCCTAATTTTACTTCGAACACTGAGTGAAATTGTGTCAGTTTTCTGTATTATTAATTAAACATTTCGCATCAATCCTTTCAGTTTTACGTAGTTGAGCCAACTATGGTATTTTTGTGGTATTTCTGTGGTTTTACAGAAGGCACTGTCGATTATTTCTTGTATAAGCTTATAAAGCTCGCCAAATTTGCCATTTTTCTGATGGAACTTTCGCTTCCCGCAGAAAAATATAAAGCTGAGTGACACTTGCCGCACTCGTTTCCCATATAAGGTCAATCATAGGTATATTGGCTTATAACCGGGATTCAGTAAACCAATCACAAAGCTAGAAATGCAATATTCGAGGTTGAGAGTTTAATATAAGCAGGAGGACAAAACGACCCAATTTTCTAAAAACACTTATATTGACTAGAAAATAGTTATTATAGCTGTTTAGTTTCCATATGGTTAATTTTACAGTAAGCTGGGAGAAAAGCAGCTGTTCTTTCGTTCCAGCCAACCCTTTTTCCAAAGCCAGCCAGCCAGCCAGCCAACTTCCAGCTGACTAATTTTCGCACCCAGCAATCTAGCCAGCTCTCAGCTGCTTAATTTTCCCAGCCAGCTTCCTGCTGACCGATTTTCCCAGCCAGTCACTTAGCTGACTAGTCTCCTTCACAGCCGTTGTTTGGGCTCGTCACGCAAAGCTCCCTCCCCCACCATATGGTGGGAGAAGGAGCTTTGCGTGACGAGCCCAAACAACTGCTGTGAAGGAGACTATTAGCTGACCCGTATATTTAACCATTCAGCTAACCGGCCAGTTTTCCAGATAGCCACTGGTCGCGGCCGCACTTGGCGAGTTAACCGAGTTATTTCCAATTAATCAATCAAAATTAACCGAGTTAAAAAGATGTCTAATGCGGCCGCATATTTGGAGAGTCCGACTCTTAACCAAGTTGGCCATTCCATGGATATTAATTAGCCTGTGGACAGGTTTAATTCTCCCCCAGGGGAGGGAGCCTGCTCGTAGGCTAGATATTAATCAAAGAACAATACATTTTTTAGCCGGAGTACGTTAATTCTAAACCACCTGTCTGGGTAGTTTTGACAAGGTAATAGTGGCTTCTTTTCAGATTCAAGTCAAATGTGTCAATCATCGCCATGTAAGATTAAATGTTTTCCATCACACGTAGACATGGCGTTCGGACACAATTCGTGGCAATGATTATTTTATTATTCTTTTGTTTTCTGTTTGAAACATTTTATTCATAATTTCTGTAATTTGACAATAATGCTTTGGTACAACCTCATTTCATCCCCCCCCCCCCCCCCTCCCCCCACTCAATGTTGTTTCATGGGGTTTGTGGTTCGCCAGGCTTTGTTATTACAACACGACAGCATTGACAACATTGAAATGGGGGGAGGGGGTTGAAAAACGGATCTGTGGTTCCTAAATTAGTGGTTACTTGGCCAAGTGTTTCGACAGTTTTGTCCAAGATTGTAGTTAGGCAGGTTAAAATACTGTTTTTCCCTGCCAGGCAGATTGAAATACTGTTTCTCTCAGGTGGATTGAAAATGTGTGTCTCTCAGCCAGCTGAGAAGTGCATGAAGAACAGCTTTTCTCTGGAACAGCTCCGTTTTGTCCTCCTGTAAAAGATGTTAAACAACTCCGCCTTCTTTTTTGATCATTGCGTTATTACTTTGCCATGTTTCGCTAGATTCCTTGCTAAGATGAATGGGAGAATATAAATATTATATCTATTAAAGAAAAACCGTTTATTTTTATTATAGGAAGAGCATTTCCATAGTCACGCAGGTTTTTGTGTTCATTGATGTATAGCGCTGCATGCATGCTGTGGGAATTGGAAGCATTCAGTTGACCTAAATCCTATCCTCATCATTTAAATATAGTAATAAGATAAATATACTCCTTTGCGGTTCGGCCAGACAAAGCGAAATCCGATCGCGATATCCGTATGCAAATATGCAAATGTCTGTTGTTTACGATTCATATCACTATTTTATTCTTTAAATTCACATACTCTTTGGGAACGACTGTTGCCAACGAAAAAGTTAGATTAGCAATTTACATGTTGTTATTCAATTTATGAAAGGTTGCATTTTAGAAGTGAATTGTGGTGAAATATTCTATATTCATTTGTGCTCTGGTAAATGGTACATGAATATAGAGGATATATGTGCTTTCACCACAATTCACGTCTAAAATGCGACCTTTCATAAAAAAATATTGAATTACAACATGTACATTTCTAATCTTGTTCAACATTTTACAGAAATGGAATGTGGTTATTCTTGAATCCAGAAAGACCATGATCAGATAATTTACACTTAAATTTAATTTTAGAAACAAATATCGCTTCCAGAATGTATTCCCAAGCAATTTTTAATAGGTAAGAAAATAATGAGAAGAGCAGTTTCAAAGAGGAAAAATACGAGCAATGAGCAAAATGTCCGCTCGTATTATATGTTAAACCATCGAGTAAGGGATTTATTATTCCACTAAAAATTAAAGTTTGGTTCAGCCATTTTGTCGCTTCGCTTTCAGTCCGTATCTTTGCTCTGTTCTACAGTGTAATAGCGTGGCATATTTTGCGTGTTCTTTTGCCCTAATATGGTAAAATGGCGCAACAGTGGAATAATAAAGATTAGTAATTATATTCTTCGCGGTTTTGAGTAAACACTCGCTCCATCCATCAGGAGTCTAAGAAAATGAAAAAAAAAAGTCTAAATGACCAGGGGTTAAAAGTTAGTCGCCACTGAATCAAATCCAGTCACATTGGCGACAAAGACAAGCCCTGTCAGATAAGTGCTATGCCATTTAAAGCACAACAAATATAAGTGAGGTTGTATGGACATGATAGAGTAGTAGAAAAGAAGAAAAGGGGTTTGTTGTGACTCGCATCGGCTCGACAGTTTATGATAAACAAGGAGTTTTACTCTCATTTCAAAATTAGGCAAGATATGTTGTGAGGGCATATTTTAGACAAAAGGCTATGATAATAATATTGGTATGAGTCAACATTAACCATAAAAGAATGTAAATTATATTTTATTCGGTGCTTAATTGTTGTTAAACAAGATCAGTTGACCAAGCCCCCAGTGCAAGCACAATTGTAGCAAAATGGCTTGCGGGCAGTTTCTGCCTGATTGTCGTCAAACCAGTTGTGGGCGCTTCTGTAATGGCCTTTGTCTCGTGGTGAAGCGAAACCTTCTGCTTGTTTTGCTGATTGTTGGAGCAGTCATCGGTTTTACAATTGGCGTAATAGTCAATGATCCCGTGAATCGCATCACCGATCCTGAGAAGAAAGCCACTGTAATAATGCTCATCGCCTTTCCAGGAGAACTATTCATGAACATGTTGAAGATGATTGTCCTGCCTCTAGTCGTCGCCAGTCTGATAACAGCCGTATCGACCTTGAATCCTGACGTGGCGGGAAAAATTGGAAGACGGACCATGATTTACTACTTGGCAACATTGGTGTCAGCTCTTCTTTTAGGCTTGATTCTTGTGTTAACAGTCCGTCCTGGATTAAGCGACGATCATGGCGCCCGAAAAGATGTTACAAGTGTGAAATATCGAAACTTGGACTCGTTGCTTGATGTGATAAGGTAAAGTATTTGATTACAATCAAAAAAATGTTTTATTTTCTTTTTAAAATTTTCAGCTATTGGCAAGCAAGTAACTTACTCTTGAATCAATATAATCTTGGTTTTAGTCATTACCTTATAGTCTTGGCATGTACTAAAACCCGAAACAACGAAACGAAAAGAGCGAAACCACCGAAACGACCGTAACGAAAATGCCGAAACGAGCGCAACGAAACCATAGTTACTAACTATGACGAAACAAAATCACCGAAACAAGAAAAATCCATTACCATCATTGAAAGCTAACCGTAAACAGGCTAACCTGAGTGATTTTCAGGCTAACCAGAGTGTACTTTGCACTCAGGTTAGCCTAAATAGCACTCCGCCGGTTAGGCATCACTCAGGTTAGCCTGAACAACGCCCATGTTAGCCTGTTTACGGTTAGCTCTCAATAAAATTAATGGTTTTCCTTGTATTTGGTGATTTTGTTTCGTTTCGCTCGTTTCGGTTGTTTCTGCGGTTTCGTTTCGGTCATTTCGCTTGTTTCGGTGGTTTCGTTTCCTTGTTTCGGGTTTTAGTAAATGCCAATAGTCTTAGCAGGGCTGATTATTTAAGCCTGAAGCGAGTTAAGTTTACATGGGGACTTCTGGCCATGGCCAACTTCGGAAGAATTCGGGTCAGCTTCTCGAATATTTAGAAGTCTTCGGATCAACTTCGGAACGGTTAGACCAGGGCTGGGTTGTTCAAAGCACGATTAATTAAGCTAATCCAGGATTAGCGTGAATTTTGATTTCAGTTTTTTTAACTTTTCAGTGAGGTTTTCTGTTTATATTTTTTCCTCCAGTTTTGACGTCAACTAATCTGATTGTTAATGCATCAAGTTCATTGTACTGTTATAGACAAAAGTTTTGCATTTATTTTCCGATTTATTTATACTGCACATTTAACAAAAAATTAAAACAAGCGGGCAAAATTAAGACGTTCCCCGACTCTCAACCTTGGGGATGTTCTTAGCATTTGGTAAATCTCAGCCTCAACGTTCTTAAAAAGAAATTCTTATAAAAAAAATTGGCCTGTTTTACCGCCAATTTTGCATCACAACAGGGCCGTAGCTAGAAACAGGCAAACCGAGGCACTTGCCTCGGTCAAATTTTTTTTCAAGTTTCTTTAAGAAGTTAATATGAAAGAAGTGTTTCTATTTCTAATATCACCTAAAAATAGCATTTTCGGGCTTCTGGACGTCGAAATTTGACTCCCTAGCTTCGGCGCTTCGCACTTGCCTCAGTTTGTAGAAAAGTCTGACTAAGGGCCTGCAAATTTCCGATTGACTGTGTCAGAAATGCAGTCGATATTCAAAGTAGTCAAGTATAAGGAAAAATCTATCCTAGCGGTATTTTAGTTGCTTATTACAATAATCAGGGTTTGGGTACGAATTGTCCAAAGGAACCAAGTAAGTCCAATTGGTATAAATGGAGTATTATGTTTAAAATAATGTGAAATATTTTAATTTTCAGGAACTGCTTCCCTAGTAATCTTGTAGAAGCAGCTGTCAGTCAGGTCAGTCAAAAGCCCCCCTTCCCCCCAGCCTCCTCCAGAGGAGGGACGCCCATATAAAAGGGACGGAATTCTCGTTGGAAATTTTAAATCAAGTCCTTAATGGCGACCAGCCTCTTTTTGGCATTTTTGAACCCCAAAATACCATTGTGTACTACCAGTGCGTCTCTGTCTACCTTGCATTAGTTCCACTCTGGTTTGCTTGCAGTTAGTTCCACTCTGATTTGCTTGCATGTGGTTAGCTTTCATTTCTTAGTAAGGGTGGCACAATATGCAGCCTCCCTGTGGACACTTAAGCCGCGCGTGCTCCAATTTGGTAAAAAATAGGGCGTTCTAAGAACCAACCAGATTCGAAAATTTTGTTATAGTTGTGATTAAGAAAGTAATCGTGCTCGTAATTTCTTACTCCCGGAACAATCACTATTACTTACTATTATAATCTCTGTAAATAGTGTAAAATAAACTGAATTAGATTGAAGCTTTGTAGCTTATCATATTTTTGTTCTTAGAAAAAGACAAAATACGTCGCAGTATCCGCAAAGTTTGAGATTTACAATGTAACTGGGACACCGATTCATCTTGGGACTGATGAGAAAATTACCGCTGTCCAAAGCAATGGCACCACTAACGTCACGAGTATCAGAAAGGAGATCCACGCTGGCTCAGACACCATACCCGCTGGAGTGACGTCAGCTGGCGGAGTGAATATCATTGGCCTGACTGTATTCTCCATCGTCTTTGGTATTGTTGTTGGGAGGCTGCGCGAGAAGGGAAAACCGCTGGTGGCATTCTTTTCCACCTTGAACGAAGCTATTATGATGATTGTTCTTTTCATCATGTGGTGAGTTGTCATTCAAGGGTTGGGGCGTTTCGAATGAAAAGTTGTGCGATGTCAAACTGACTATAGCTAAATTTACCGCGAATGCGAGAAAGATCGAACCACTTCTGAGCCAACGATTCTCATCTAAATTCGGCTTGTTGACACCCTCCGAGACCCAGGGGCAGTTAGTCGGGGCGAATCGGAGTAAACCGGGCAGAAATCGTAGCGGCGAAAGTTTTCAAGAAAAGTGGTAAGAGCTCCTGGGAAACGAGTCTCTCCAGACCATTTCCAAACGGTTCCTGATTGAGCAAAGAAAAAAATCCTTTGTATTATTTTGCCCAATTAATCGGCGAACATTAACTTCAGACGGTCACTTTCGTGTGTTCCTACACGGCGGTTATTGTATCGACCATATTTATTTTAGTTAACATAAGATAGCCGAAACAGGTCGGAAGTCATTTTGGATGTCAGAAAGAAAGATATCTCAACATCCACTGGTAATTTTTGTTTGGACCGATCAGATGTATCGTAAATATAAATTGTGTCTTGTTTACCTGTGCAATGCATTGGGGCGGTTCGGCATACTCGTCTGGCCCGCACCGCGTGCATTTCTTTGTAGCACGGGAATATTCCAGTTGGCCGAAGTATCCGAAAATAAAAAGTATAAAAAAAAAATGAAATGGGTGATTGATGTGAGCTTCTAGGTCTCAATTTTTTATTTGGGGTTACAAGCATTAAAAGGACTGGCTTGTACGTTTGATTTCACGTTTTTCTGTCTTTATCTCGATAGTTTTCGGCCGACTGCAATTTTTTCCGCACTGCGTGCATTGTTTTACCGCACGTGTCATAACCAGATCAGACCTGACCACCAAGCCTCCATGCCTCCAACAACTTATTCTACGATTTTTCCTTTTTTTTTTCCTTTTTCTTTCTTGAAGACATTTCTTTATAAAGAATATACATTGTTCAGTTTTTGTCTGGGGGTGGGGGCGGGGGCCCGAGGTTATAATATACTGTTTCCTTTTGCTTCCTAGGTTGGCTCCAATAGGAGTGTGCAGTCTGGTGGCATCCCGTATAGCTGGTATGGATGGCATTTTAAGTGCAATGGGAAAACTAGGATTGTACATAGTGACTGTCATATGTGGTTTGTTCATCCATTCCCTTGTCGTGTTGCCACTTGCGTTCTTCGTTGTCACTCGGAAGAATCCTTATGCGTTCATGTACGGTCTGAGGGACGCCTTGATGACAGCATTCGGCATCGCTTCCAGGTTCGTAGCGCAAATTCACTTAAAATTGAATTTGCGCCGTGTAGTTTAGGCCTTTGTTTTGATTTATTGATGAAAGCCGCGGTGGCCAAAAGGTTTGCGCATTCGGTAAGGGTGTTGGTTTTGCGGTTTGGGGGCAATGAATTTAAGGTGGGGGTATACCCGATTTTGAGTGAAATTTTTTGAAACACCAACAGACAGTTGACCCCCACGCAAGAGCTCCCCAGATTGTCAGGGGACTGTTTGGGTGTCCATATACTAATTTTTAACTTCAAATTCTAATTTTAAAATCACATTAAATCTTTAATATTTCTTATTTCTCCAAATTTTACTAATCCTTTGAGAAAAACTATCTCTTTCCAAACATCCCCAAAAATCACCAAAAAATTCACAAAACACCGCTTAACTCAGCTTTGTGAAATGAGCATAGAGCTTCTGGATTACTTGAAACGCAGACGAGATATTCGCATTAAACCAAGTTTAGCGGTGGAAAAACAAGTTTCAGGTGTACCCCCGCCTTAACACAGGCAATGAGTACTTCTACACATACCGAGGCGTGTAGGTGGGTACCAGCGAAATGTTGGTCAACCTACCAACAATACAGGTAGTTACGTCATGCTACATACAGTGTATATAAGGTTTAGGCGCGCAAAGTGATTAGCATTGCTCCTGATATTATCGGTATTAATTTTTACAGTATAGTTGACCCCTTTTTTTGCTTTTGGCATACATACCGTATTTTCTCAGTTGAACGCCCCGGTGTTTATTTCAAAATTGGCCTCGTGGACCAGGCTTTAATTTGAAGCCGGCGTTTAATCATGGCTCGACGTTTATTTATGAAACGCAATTTTCTGAGTCTTTGAGGATGATTATTACCAAAAGATAAATGAAGATAAATGTCGGACACATCCCAATCGAGCGATTTCTTCCAGTCTTTACTTCTTTGTTAAACATGGAGGGAAAGGAATCCTAGCAACTTGGAACAAGACGGCCTTGAAGTCCTTATTGCCTGAATTACTTTTCACTGTGCGATATCGTTTCAGAAAGGACAACTCATGACAAGACTAAAACAGCTTATAAACAAACGCTGCAGGGATCCTCGCGACTTTAGTGACAGTGAGCCCTATAACACACGAAAAAAAGTGCGCCATCAGTAGTGAGACCTCACCTCACCTTCCTTTGACTTTCTTCTGAACCTTTATTAAGATTAAACAAAATATCATAGCGTACTGGTATGTCAGAGCAGTGCTATTTATATGGGAAAAATCAACTTTTTGGTTCGAATGCAAATAAACGCCGGGGCGTCGATTAAACGCCCCCGGCGTTTATTTAAAAAACAACCGTTTGACCCGGCGTTTATACGAGGCCGGCGTTTAATCGGGGTCCGACGTTAAACACGGAGCGATCCTATATAACGAGGCTGAACTGTTCAGCCTGCCAATCCCTGCCAATCATAAATTCCAATGAGACGATTTCATTGGTTGGGAAATGCAATCAACTGGCTTTTGGTGTGGCGTGATCCAGACTGATCTCGTTTTCTAAACTAAAAATAGATTCAAAGCAGTACAAGAAATAGCATCAAGATTCTCGTGTATAAAATTCTCTGTTTTGTTGTTTGGGTTCAAACAATTGAAAGCGAGGTTTAGAAATAGTGAAAGATACCTGTTGCTATCAGTCACTGTTCTGCGAAATCACGGAATTTCCTGCCCGCAAGCGACCTGAGCTTAGCGCCGATACTGAATACAATTACATTGGATAAATGCGTTGCAAGTAAACAAATAAATATTTATAAATTCATTTTCTGAAATCTTAATCCGCTTATTGCTGAAAAATAAGGTTTTAGTCAAGGATATGCCACATAAAAGGTAACCAAAGAGCAAACGAAACTTGTAGTTTTGAATTTTGTCGCTTCAAAATTGAATTTGGTGATTGTTCCCGTTTCACGATAGTATAACAAGAACGTTTGTAAAGAGCGTAGCTCCTAGTTCACCAAATTTCGAAATGTAGAGATTTTTTCCAAAGCATTGTTATCTTTGTTGTTTGAATCCTTGACCCATAAAAACAAAATACTGAAACGATTGTCATTGATGTGTTCAGCATTTTTCTGTTTGAGCTTTCCTGTCGTAACAGTGTTTGTGCGTGGTGGACATCAATTTTGAATTTTCAGGATTATTGCATAAATTCTGTTTAAATTTTCTTTTAGCTTGTATGGAAAGAGTTATTGGTAGTTTATATTGTATATTAGCTTGTTAATTCCATATAAATGAACTGAGAACGCATTTAAAAAGCAAAATTTGCGGAGCTCATCTCTTTCACGACCGTTACTCTGACACGACGTTTTAAAATTGAAGCCAACAAAGTGCTAGACGGGGCCTTTTTATAGACTCGCTTTGTCTTTAAATTCAGATATGAGGGAATTTATTTTGTTAAAATGTTCATTTTAGCGCGGCGACACTTCCAACAACAATTCGCTGCGTGGAGGAAAACAACAAAGTTGATCCACGCGTCAGTCGTTTTATGTTACCGCTTGGCGCCACTGTAAACATGGACGGCTCAGCTCTGTACGGTGGGATCGTTGTCATCTTCATCGCTCAGTTAAACGACATTACTCTCGGCCCTGGAAGAATTGCTGTTATTTGGTAAGTAGATAGCGCGTTATGGGGACGGTGCTCAGTGGTGACTACGAGCGGTCCCACTTTTCCCCTAAGAAACGTGGGGGCGAACGCGAAAATTAAATAGCGAGCAAGCACGAAGAACGAAGCCGCAAACTGCGAGTAGCGCGGCGCCGGAAGAAGGGCGAAAAGGGGAACTGGTCTGGTTTCATGCAGTGCGTCACTCTGATGACAGAGGGTTTTGATTGGTTGGTCTAAGAAGTAGTGACTTTGCCTGTCTGTCATTGTTGACATCGCCTGTCTGTCGTTGTCACCTCTCGTTTCGCGCTGGCATCCAGTTCGATTCTGTCTCGAATCTTCTCCCGCGTTCAACGGTCGAAGAAAACTATACGAAGAAAAATAGAAAGCTGTGAATAGTTAATGAATGGACGAATTGAAAAATTGCTGCGAAAGACATTTTTAGCACTTTTCACGACCAATGTCCCTAAGAATGATGCCTGCAATTCTCTTTGCATAAAACCTATTTGTTAGAAATTTCTATCATTGTCAGTTGCTGAGTGATAATTTATAATGTTCAAAGCTGATCTAAATTTAAATGGAGCAAGCTGCAGTGATAACTGTTAAATCTAATGCTAAGGATAAAATTAAAACTTCGAATAATTGCACACAAGCTTCTGAGGCACTGTTTTTGCATAGAAGCTGTTTTAAACAAGATGAAATCTAAAATATCATTCTGGTTTTAAGGTGGCTGGTAATGGTTTCCAGCACTTTCCAGCTCTTACACTTTGACTGGATATTACAATAAATTTTTATCAGTTGATGCTACAATAATGGTATCAAATAAATGCCCAATGATTGCCGAGTACGTTTTGGTTACTTTCTTGACCTCACTGGTTTCCATAGCAACACTATAACCTGTTAAAAACACCCTTAATTTTAGCTTTAAGTGCTTATAACTCAAAAACGAGCTCGATGACCCCCAATTTTTATTATTGAACATTGATTAGCATGTTAAGATACAACTTTCTGCAAAGTTAAAAAAATTTCTACGAAGCAGTTTCAGAGCCACCTTAAATTTTTAAAAATTTAAGGTGGCTCTGAAACCGCTACGTAGAAATTTTTTTAACTTTACAAAAAGTTGTATCTTTACATGCTAATTATAACTCAACAATAAAAAATGGGGGTCACCGAGCTCGTTTTTGAGTTATAAGCACTTAAAGCTAAAATTAAGGGTGTTTTTAACAGGTTATCCTGTTACTATGGTAACCAGTGACGTCAAGAAAATGACCAGAACATATTCACCAATCATTGGGCATTTATTTGATACCATTATTGTAGCATCAACTGATAAAGATTTCTAGTACAGACCCGTCAAAAGTGTAAGAGCTGAAAAATGCTTGAAAATGCTGGAAACCGATACCAGCCACCTTAAACCCCGGCCAACAACACGCAACATGCTGCAACACATTGCAACAGGGTGGCCAAACATGCGCAACAGGTTGCGCCCAACAATGTTGCGATATGTTGTGTTGAAATGTTGCAAGCGCTTGACCGGGGCTTTACGATATAGTACGAATAACATCAAAAGATCTTTTCTTGAATAGATTGAGTTGAAGTAGGCAAATTTCAGTCATGGAAAATTTCAAACATTGAACTTCTCAAATTTCATTCCGCAGTTTGATGTGCATTGCTATGGCTATTGGAGCCGCAGGGATACCAAACTCAGGAGTCGCAACTATTATTGTCATTCAGGCTGTCAATCTACCGCTGCGCGACATCGGGCTCATTCTTGCTGTTGATTGGTTCTTGTAAGTAGTCGTAACGCTCTATTACATTTTCGGGGACGGACAATAATATCTTTGGAGGGGGTGGGGAATAAAAATCCTGAAAAGCCCAAATATATTGTTTGCACTCATGAGAAATATTGTTTGCAGGAAAATGCTACAGGAAAAATATTGTTTGTACAGACAACGACGACACGGAAAAAAATGTTTGTATCGGCAAAATTTCCATACCCCCTCCCCCCCCCCCCCCCCCCCCCTTGCCCCCAAAAAATAATGGTCCGTCCCTTAATGGTAACTGATTTATTGTCTTTTTAAGTTTTCCTTTTTCAGATAAATATTATATCGTAAAATCTAATAACTTGAAACAAGGTTTTCATACAAATACTATCAGTGACAATTTGGCGTCTAAGATCTTCTAAAGTCACTGACAACACGCACATAAGGCTTTACAATGTTAGACCATGAAATCAAGCTAAAGATTGTTGGACTATGAAATCCAATCTCGTCCCTAAAGCCCACCTTTCTTTTTTCAGCACCGAGAACGCGCACTCTCGCCAAGTCCGCAATTCGCGGACTTCCAGTCGTTCTGCGCAAACTCAGAGTTTGATCACTCAATCTGATTGGCTGAGAAACACTCAAAAGTACTATTCGCATGCTCCAAAAATCGGGTCTGGCCAGAGTTCGCGTTCTTGGTGCTGACTAAAAGAAACGCGGGCTCTCGGGGCGAGATTGATGAAATCTCCGAACATTAATCTTTCAAGGGCAACAACTAAACCATTTCTTCGGTATGATTTGACTTTGTAAGTTCTGAAAGTTTGCATTATTTATAAGAGGGCCACTGGTTCTTCAGTATGTTTACTGTCATTTGCTCACCGTCTAACTCTCACTCATTCCTTTTTTATTCATTCATTCATTCATTCATTCATTCATTCATTCATTCATTCATTCATTCATTCATTCATTCATTCATTCATTCATTCATTCATTCATTCATTCATTTTTTCATTCATTCAATCTTTCATTCATTCATTCATTTTCATTCTTTTATTCACTCACTCATTCATTCATTTTTTCATTCTTTCATTCTTTCATTCATTCATTCATTCATTTTCATTCTTTTATTCACTCACTCACTCACTCATTCATTCATTCATTCATTCATTCATTCATTCATTCATTCATTCAGTGCATAGCGATTCAGACAAATAATTCCTTTCTGAAGTAAACTTTTATTACAACTACACACGCTGAAAGACCAATTCATGATTTAAAATGTTAATTATCAACCTTGATAAATTGATCCCAAACCAAACTTGAAGACGGTGAAAAAAATTTCTTCACCTCCGCGCGTCATTTTAACTGACTCGCAAAAACACGAACTCTTTCTGCAAAATATAACACTAGTTCAAAACACTCTGGTGAAAGGTAGGTTTCCATTCTGTACAACTGTCACTGACATTTATTTAACCACCAGTGGTATTATCTTAGTACAGAAAAGCGGTAATTGGGGATAATAATTTGCGAATCATGGTGCCGTGAGATAGCGGAAAACTACTGAATTCCTTCCACAAAATTGACACTCACATTGCTTTTTATGCTTTCCATCACTATAGCTAATAACAAAAAATACTTGTTTGCATTTTCCGAAGTAATGTAGTAAATCTTTGCATGTAAAAGGTCGTAAACTGAACACAATTATTAAATAAACAACAACGCGATAGTAAGTCGGCCGCGCGCTGCATATCAGATGTCATCATGTGCTTTTCAAATCAATACGTTTCAGAAGTCTAAAATTCCAAACGTTAACTGGGCAAATGAAAGAAACTTGAAGGAAGTTTTGTTTAAGATTAATTCATCAAAGCTTCAAAATTCTGCATATTTTTGAAGCCGTAAGATCCTGCATTATTCACGCTAAAGCGTAAGTTTAAATTTAGCCCGACGGCTTTTCTCAGTCAATTTTTCACTAAGTGGCTTTACCGATCCTTCTAAAAATTCCATTTAAGTTCGAAGCAATATTGTACATTACCATTTTCCTGTCTGAAGTCTTGAGAAGCTGCATTAAGTCGTGATCAAGTCCGTGAATTGTGGTCAAAACAAAAGATTGCGTGACGAGCTAAAAATACTTCTTTCAATGAAGACAACAAACAATAGATTTGTAACAATAGAAAATAGTATTGGCCAATACCTCTGACAATGAAGATTCGCAGCAGCTTTTAAGCATGTAAAATAAGCGATTCAATCGATGAATAGCACAGATCTTTGAAAAATACCTACCTGTAGTTTGCAAAAGGCTAGACAGGCTAAATGACGAGCGACGCGCGAAAATAACACTTCGGGATCGAGAAGTGCTGACGCATTCCTATCCAATGACGTTTTTATCGCCCACAGCGAAAAGTATCCCCTTGACAAATTAAAACAGTCCCTTGAGAGTATACAAAAATGTGGGTCAGAGAGTGCCAAACGATGCCCCCAATTCATACCATTCCCCTTGTACCAAGCAAAATAGTCGAAAAAATGAAAGTATTACAGTCAAAATACGTTTGGTTCATGATCACATTCACAGTTATTACTAAAGCAAGAGAGGTAAAAATATTACTTCAGGTGAAAATTTCATAATCTCTAAGAACTGACCAATCCAAAACCTTGTTCATGTGTGGTGTTTTTTTGTTCATTTCTTTCCTTTTCCAACTAGGGACCGCTGTCGCACGACTGTGAATGTCTTAGGAGATGCAATGGGAACTGGCATAGTAAATCACCTGTCACGTGATGACCTGAAGAGTGCAACAGCAGATGCAACGTTATCAGATCAGCCTCGCAATCCCGGGGAAATGTTGATTCAAATTTGACTTCAGCTAATGAATGAGCAGGAGTCTCAATTAATTCATGTGCCGAACCAAACTATGTATACGCCGCTTGATCGCCTCCAGCATTTAATTCACCAGTTTCATCGGTACATGACAGGGTCTTAGTTTTAGCATTTTTGGTTTAGCCAGTCGTGGGAACAAGTGCCAGTTTTGGCAAATCTTCGTTGAAGCACGCGACGAGTTTCCGACTTATTTCATCCAATCAAAAACTAGCGGCGAGTGCTCACGAGTACTCCGTTAGCAATCGCGCGAGCAAATACGTCATGTCGCTTAGCAACTTTAGGGACGAAAGCCGCGGCCTCAGTCACTTCTCGGAGAAGTGATCGCGCCATCAAATGGCACTTGTTCCCCCGACTGTAGCAGGGGTTTATTATTAACTGGCGCAATACCACTAGATCAGCTTTGAAAACGGCGCAATGCGGACACACTGTAGCAATTATCGGTGGGAATAAAGCGAGATGAATTGGGTCCAAGCAGTTGGAAATAGGCTTCACTCCAGGGTTTCCGAATCAAGAGAACGTTATCTGGGTTGGCAAATGGGCTAAAAGATGCGATTATATACCACTTATTAACCGAGAGTGAGGTCATTACAAGGAAATCTCAGACCGAGGCCTTGATGTATTGACCGAGCGATAGCGAGGTCAATACATCAAGGCCGAACGGACGAGGTTAATAAGTTATTTATTATATACATCAATATACATTAAGACCGAACGGACGAGGTTAATAAGTTATTTATTATATGGCTTTTTTAGCGCTGAAAAAAAAAGGAAACGTTTTTCAATATCCGCTTGCGCGCGTAAGAGGTCATTCGAGGTCATGTTCACTGAACCAAAACGAACCCGGCCATGCGATCGAAACCAAAAGAAACGGTTTCTTTGACAATGAGGCAATTTTTGTCATCATTACGCCAAGATCTAGGGCAAATTTAACCACTTTAATTTTCACAAAACAAACTGACCTGTGTTTACAAGTGCCGAGAAAAATTTTCATAATGCCCGGTCATTACAAGAAAATCTTGCCCGCTCAGCAGCCAATCGGAGCGGGCGTACTGTTGTAGCCATATAATAAAGCCTTGTACAACGGGCTTTTTTCAAGCTCTACACATTTGGCGTAGCACTAGACTGACAGTTTGGAAGTGATCAAGAAGTCTATTTCAAAGATCAAAGATCTGTTATCTCAACTATACTGTTAGTCGCCATGCATGTGCTTTCTCCAAAAAACTAAGTTGGAGAGAACTGTTGATTTTGGTGGAGGTCCTGCGCGAGCGGAGCCTCATACCCAAGAACGATCGAGATGAAAACTTTAGTTGTCACGCAATTGTCCGTACGTTCGCATGTCCGTACGCCACTTGCACTGCGCGTACGCAAGCTTAGCCACATGCCTTAAAAGAATAGGTCATTCTCGTTCCCAGAGGCCGCGATCCTTCTGGTCTGCGCAGACCAGAAGGATCGCGGCCTCTGGGAACGAGAATGAGAATAGGTAAAAAAAAATTAAGTAAAAATCAAGTATGCTCTTGTTTGCAATACGTGATAATTCGAGATCTCTCAGTTGTTGTCGCGCTCCTTATTCACGAGTCGGCACCGCGTTCAAGAAATTTGTAGCGGATTTTCGTGATCTCAGGAGAAGCTTGTAAGCAATTCGTAGTCAAATTTACTTAAATTAGTGATTATTCTTGAAATCGCCGAATTCGCCTGTAGTCGCTCAAAAAAGTTTTAAATTTTCAGGAGGGGCTAGGAGTGGATGCAAGGTATAGTCTGCACTGAAGCTTAAGTGGTCGGCCGCATGACTGGGATGTAAGTCCATTGCATATTAACTCTCCAAGCAATTTGACATGTTGCCCTAACAGTTCACCGGTACAGTGTCTGAATGTACTTTGTCAGACTATGAGAGTAAAGTGGTTCGATAAAGAGCAATACGTCATGACTCCAGCCAGCACTCGAACCCAGACCGCTCAAGACAACGTCAAACGAGATAGCCATCAGGCCACCATGCTTCCTGTGGGGCGAAAGTTGACATAGTTTTGTCATAGTTTTTGAAGTAACGCTTCACTCCTTATTTCAAAAACACAAATTCTCTTGTCTGGGCTCCTTGTGGTCTTTTGATGATAACCTGAGAAAATGTTAGATGCTGATCAGCAGGGACCGCGGAGGGGGAGGGGCTGGTAGGGCTATAGCGCTACCACTTTTTTGCTTGGGTTGATTTTTTAGGGCTCCAGATGACATGAATATTTTATGAATTTTACCACTTCAAAGCAGCGAGACGCGTCTACTCTTGCATATGTACGAAGTCAAAGGCTCGGCAAAGCTCCGTGTTGGCAGTTCGCAGGCGTTCCCACACTACCTACCGTACTGCCAAAGATCACATTAGAGGGGTATATTATGAGGCCCTTGATCTTATCGTCAGTGTTATCGACAAGCGCTTTTTAACCAGGAAATCTTCAGCTCCTGCGCCCAGATATAGAGACTCTTGGATAAAGCTGCTAATGGTGCAGTGTGACGACTATGAGTCAGAGTTCAAGTTTCTTGAAGCGTCGTACTGCCTAGATGTTGATACTGGGACGCTACCCGGGCAGCTAAGTGTTTTGGAAGCTATGTTGAAGATATCATGTTTCGACGACATCCTGTTGGCGGTGACGAAGGTTCCAGAACCAGAGGAAAAGCGCGGCTAGGAAGTCCAAAACTATCTGCTGTCTGCTTGCTGTAAATCCTGCTACCTATGCTGCTTGCGAGCATTCTTTCTCATCTGCCCGGCCTCTAAAGATGTGGCTTAGATCCAGGATGGACGACGAACGGTTTAACAGCCTTTGCCTTTCCAGGCTCTCGGTCATTAGGGCGAAAAGCAGGCGAGCGTGAGCAAAAGAAAATTGAAGGGGGTCTTGGGAAGGCGCCTTCCCAATTTTCCTCCGCTCGCTTCGCTCGCACTTACCCGCTTTTCGCTCTAATGACCGAGAGTCTGGAACAGGCTATAGCAGCCTAGCCGTGGTGAATGCCACAAGCAGAGAGCAGAGACCAATGAGGCCCTCAACAGACAGTGTCTTTATAGCTGACGACGCTCAAGAGCTTGCTTCTCGCAATGAGAATCGCAAGAGAAATTTTTGCAACTTCAAAAAGTAGAGAGCGGTAGTTTTATTTAACATATTTATTGTATTGGATGGTATACCAAGTGAGGACGGCTATGTTATATTTACTGGGGTTGTATATATGATGGCGTGCAATTGCATGATAAATGGAGGAACAGTGGCCCCTAATGCTTGTTTGCCCTGGCCAAAAAATTTTGAAAATTGTTAGTCTTGGCCAGATTTTTTAAGCCCTACCACTTCTAAATGGTCTCCGCGGTCCCTGATCAGTGCGAAGTGGGAGACCCCAAAGGATTCATTATAGGAAGCCTTCTATGAAAACGTTCTTTAGCATGTCGCGCACTCTTTCCAGTACGATTGCGTGACGAGCCAAGCCAACTGTTTGTCTTTGAAGTAGGTTAGGATTCAGAAAGAGTCAGCAGGATGGGTAATCTATTATGAGTGGCATGAAGCAAACAGAAGCAGAGTTTTATTTTAAAGCTGCCTTTTAATTTCATTTCTAGCTTGATGACTTTTCTTAAATGCTACATTTAACAATTATTAACAACCTAAAGCACATTCTTGAAAGGCACTGGTCACACTTATATTTGAGAACCTTGGCTGGCTACTTTAATTTTCCGAGCATTTCAAAACCTCTCCTCTTGTACAAATTGGCCTCAACTTGATTTCAATTGGCCGACAGAATTGACTCTAACCTCGACTCCAGTCCTTCCTCGGCCTTGCTCTCCAAGATGGCGATTGGTCAAGAGAAGACCCTGGGCACGAGGTTGAATCTGTTCCAATCTGGTCCAACAACCCAGCGTTTCCACGTGGCATCCAAGCAATGATCATTTCTCTCGGTTGTTTTTGCTGTTGCCGTTTTGTTTGTTTGTTTTGTTCGTTTTTTAACAATATCAGTTATCATGGCACAGAGTCCTAAAGTAACCAGTGGCAGGCTCCTGGGGTGCCCTTCAGACGCTAGAATACATACATACCGTAACAACAACAATTATAATATACTAAAGCATTTCATACCTATCTAAAAACTACGTGATAAATTACAAAAAGATTAACATGAGTGCGATCCCCCCACATAACGAGTGGGGTTTAACACAGCCCGGGGTTTCTACTCGCCCCATTTCGCACTAATCCCCACTAACCGAAAGCTCTCACTCCAACGCGATAACTGGCTGTAAACGTGTCTATGTAAAACTCTGACAGTCGATAAGGTGTTGTACAAAAGCTCTTGCTATGAAATATGACTTACGACCCGTACGTACGACCCTGATCATCGAGTGGCAGCAAAGAGAATTCCATGCCATTTAACATCACCACCACAATGACAAAGGCTGTATGTAACCCAAGGATAGCACAGTTAAAAGTGTTCTTATGGATATTTTGGAGGGCTCTAATAATGAAACAGATGATTTACAAAGTACATTACCCGCTCAATCGCCATGGTAACATTGTGGCAAATGTGCATGGGTTGATGATAACAGCCACTTGGAAAGAAACTTTCCCAGGGGGGACTCTCGTATGAAAGCTTAAGGGACTTGATGCTCGATGGGTCGATGACTGGTGTTCGTCGGTAAACTTGAATTGAAACCTTAAAGGAGACCAATCTAGGCGTGGCTTATGGGTGTCTGGGGGGGGGGGGGGGGAGTTACTAGCCCGTTAGCTAATTATTTGTTCTAGCCCTTGTATTGCCATAGCAAATAACAGTGGGGACGTTGGCAAATTTACAAGTTCCTCGCCCAGTGGCTCAGTATTATATATAGTTAATTGACGTCTATCTATTAACCGGTCATACACACCCTCCGAATACAATGTGCAAGCATTGAGGAACATTGAAATCGACTCTTGAACGTCAACAACAAACCCCGACATAATCGAACGATTTCTACTGTCCAAAAATATCCTGCGAATGCACCCAGATGAAACAATTGTTGTTAAATTCATTACTTTGCGTAAAAAGCGATATAAAGGTATTACCTCGATATCGAGGAAATGCTTGGCGAGTATTCGGTGAAGAGGAACAATTTCATTACAAAAGCGAATTAATACACATTTGAAAACTAGCACAAGGCTTTTAGCATAATTTACAATTCTACCGCAAAACTAAATTTAAAAAAAAAATACATCGTGTGCTTTAAAAACTAAGTGTACTCAAAATGAATGTACTAAGTATATACTAACTTCTCACCTTTGCAGCCGTTACACATTTGGGTCACGCATCGCTTTCCACAGCTTGTGGAGAGCTGGCTACCCCGCGTGACCATCCAAATGACGGCTGCCAAGGACACTTACGCCATATTGACCTTACCGCTTTTCATGTTTCCTATAAATTGTCTTGGGAGAATTTAGTTTTGATCAGATGTCTCATTCCCATGACCAGTTTGCTACGATATTAAGAAGATAATTCGAAAATTATCACATTTAAACAGTGGATGTGCCACACTTTAAAAAACAAAACCATACGCTTCTAGACAAACAGCGGATAACCGCTCGATCCACTATTTTAGATGCAACAAAAGTTTTCCGATTTTCTTTTTCTATGCTACTGACCGGTTTGGTTCACCTTTAGTTAGTGTTGGTATACAACGGAGCTTATTTACGTCACAACTTTGCACCATGGGAAATAACCACTGATCATTCCCTGCATTCCCCCATTGACCTCTACCATTAATATTACAAAACGTAAAAAGGTTATTTCTTACTGATGCCATTTTCTTACAATGATTATTCTAACTACAACATACTATTAAAGTGCAACTTCGACGTAACGATCATCGGTATAGTGTTGATAGGAGATTCATTGGCGTTTTTCATGCACATACAGCCCAGTCCCTGGACGTTCTCGACTTGAGGGAGTCTGGGCTCCATCGTGAGCAGTGACGTCACCGAAGAACACGCCCAGAACGGCGCTCTCTCGCCCGCTGCTGTCCCCTAGGCTTTGCGCAGTCAACGAAACAAGAGAGAACGCCTTGGAACTAGGCTGACGCACACACAATGAACAAAATGAATTCCTTCTTCCCTCTATTCGTAGTCGCAACATTTATCCTAACATAGCAAATATTAAAAATTCAGACCCACACGCGAGCGTAGTAAAGGTATTGCTCATGTGCTACCAGTAAAGGAGATTAACGATGTTCCTGAATTTGGGAAATCTGGGAAAATTTAACTCTTAGAGAAAAAGCAGATTTTGTTTTACAATAACTTGCAGAACTAATGTTCCCGCGCGTTCATAGGTCGAGAAGATAGGACTGATGCGAATTCGTGACAGTTCTTTCGTTCTGTCAAGAATGCGCGTGATTTTCACACCGAATTTTCCCGTTTTTCTCCCAGGTAAATGCTTCAATGTTATATTTTAATGGTCTAAACTCCATAAAATTCCCTAAACTTTGCAGTGAGATGAGTTGCTTCGTTTTCGGTTCAACTTAAGTTTGGAACATTTTATGATACCATTTCAATGGTTTTTACTAGCAAAGAGTGTAGTGATTTGATTGACACATTTGCTCCCCCCCCTAACTTGGAAAGGTGTGGTCAAACGTGTAAAATGAACAAAGAATTGGTTTCAAAATATCACCTGTTACGTAGATGGTCGGTTAATGACCTCAGGATTGCACCATGGAACTTTAAAGGACTAAAAGTCCCTACCCACGCTATCCTCAAAACTACAGCACAAAAAATAACCTTAGCTTCTAGTTACAAGAGCTACGTGACATTAGAGTAAATTACAAAGCGGAAGTAACGACAACCTGATCGGGTTCTTCCGGTTTCTCCAGGTTGCTAAGCGGAGCCCTATCATCCGCTATACCATTACAATCATACTTCCGCAAATCAGCACGTGATAGATGTTCCACTACACCAGCTCCGATGGAGTCGCCCAGCACATTGACAGTGGTGCGGAAGCGATCCCTGTGAGAAAATACAGTGAACAGTTCTAGTCATTCCTTGGAAGGGAAGATCTATCTCTAAACTCAATCTTAAAATAACATCACAAACAAAACAAAAACAGTCCTACACCAAAATAAAACAAGAAATTTGAGACTCGCAAGACCAAACCAACGTAGGGAGGGGTAGGGGTAGGGGTTTAAAGTGTTGCTGAGGGTCTGTCTGTATAATCTTCCTCACTATCTGTATCAAGAAATATGTGCGGTCACTTCCTGTTTACCTGTTTAGTTTGTCCCTATACTGTAGACAGTACTTCTTTGAAGTCGCTACAGGTTAATCAAAAACTTTTATTGCCATGTGAATTTAAAAAAAACTGGTCCCATCTGATTCATCACAAACGAATCATCAAAATGCCACATGCCTGCCATGTGCGCATCTGACGTCACTGTTCTGTACCAGAGAAACATTGCCAAAAATAACTGAAAAAATTATCACTGCTAACTGCCGAGTCTGCTGGCAAGTGAAACAACAAATAATAGTAGGAATAATAATAATAACAATAATAATAATGTTTGATTTCCATAAACAAAGAATTGCAACTCACAGGAACCAATCAACAGCCATGATGAGCCCAATGTCATCCAGCGGTAGGCCGACGGCTTGCAGAACAATAATAGTGGTAATTGAGCCTGCAGATGGAATGCCAGCAGCACCAATTGCAATCGCAGTTGCTGTGAGACTGGATGAAAAAAAAAACATTTTAGAAGAGGAGCATGTGGTGCACGCCATAACTTACATGTAGGAAACTGTTTGAAGATCTTTGGAGGTTTATTGAGCTCAAGTATGGCTTCAAGTACAAGATTTTCCAACATTAAGGTAGCTCATAAAAATGGTTTAGTCAGAATTAAACATGCCTGTCTGTGGTGTTCTATCACAGCTATACCAATAATGTTTAGGAAGGTCTTTTAGTACAAATTTGTGCAACTTTTTCCAGTGAACAAATTGGGGTCATTGCGGTGTCAAAACTTGTTACCATGGCAACGTCATACGAAGACAAATATACCCTATAACATAATCCATATGGCACTGTGGTAGATGCAAATCATGTTCTGATTCTACTGAGGGTGTTCCATTCAATTTTTTCAGATGCTGCATATTCTACTACCACTACTCTATATTTAGTGTACTTTAATAAAAACCTGCAAAGACATAGAAACTAGTTGTCAAGGGTTGAAATTGCCATTAATTAAGTAGTTTCTTTCTTTCTGAGACATGTCTCTTGGTCTGTCAGTGTCACTAACAATTGATTAACAAAAAGCTCGCAGAGCTTGGAAATGGGCCTGGAAGCTTGACTGCTAAGTATAACTGGGTTTTGCATGAGAGGTGTGGGGTAGCACAGTGAAACCTTTGGAAAGGCCGTGACTCCAACCAGCCACATAATTAGTCAGAGGTGTGAGCAATTCTGCATGTTTGGCAGTGTGGGGTACAGAACTTGTCAACGTCACGTCGTTGACAAAATGACAAATCAAACTTGCCCCAGGCCCAGTTAATTAAAGACTCTACATTGGTACCTCTTAGGGGACAAAAATGAACTAGAACTACATGCACAAAAATATAGAAATTATATGGATTTTGGTATCTTTTAGGGTTAATCTTAAAATTTCCAACAAGCATCACCATCACTTCCATTTGAAAGTTTCACTCCACAGGAAGCTCACTGGTAAACTGTTTTCTTTAAGTACTTAATTCACTGAAAACTTGCAGACAAAAACTCTTACTTTACTGTAAGTTGTTACACCCTTGCTCAGTTTTTGGAATGTCATAACGTTTTGAATGAAACTAAACCACAACAATACAGTTATAATTATGGCAAATGCCGCAATAACTAGCATGTGTAACCGACCTGAATACTAGACTTCTTTCCTATTTCACTCACCAAATAGCGATGATTTTGCCCCCTGACAAATCTACTTCATTGAGCTGAGCAATGAAGATAGCAGCAATAGCCTCGTACAAAGCTGCGCCGTCCATATTCACTGTGGCACCCAGCGGCAAAACAAACTTGCTTATGCGTGGGTCCACATTGTTGTTTTCCTCAAGGCAGCGTATGGTGGTCGGCAGAGTTGCCGCACTAGAGGCAAAAAAAGGTGATATGAATGGAATGGAAACTAGATGATTACTTTGAAGGAATAGAAAATGAAGGTAAGGAAGTCTAGCCTGGCTGGGGGTACATGTAACTACATGTAAGAACTGCCAAAATATCCCAAAATTCTCGCTGATAAATTCTGTCTATATCAGTTGAAATAAAATCCAAGGGCTCTTGTGAGCCAGCTCATGGATGGATGAATTGGATTACTGCATGTCATTAACAAAAACTAGAGCTTTGGTAATTAACAAGCAAACCACAGCTGCACCCATACAGTTCAGTTTCTTTACCCCAAGAAAACAGCACACTCCATCCTTGATTAAAATGCCCTTACTTACCTAGAGCTGATGCCAAAAGCTGTCATGAAGGCATCTTTCATTCCATACATAAACACAAAAGGATTGGTTCTCCGCACCACAAAGAAAATGAGTGGGAGAATAATGAATGCATGGATTATCAGGCCAACCATCACTGTCACAATGAACAAGGCCAGTCGGCTAAGTTCTTCTCCAATATCCTCCATACTTGCAACACGTTGAGCAATCAGACTACAGATGCCGACTGGAGCATACCTGCAAATAGCAACAGAGGTTAAACTAAAGGCAGCTGATTTCCGAGTGGCGCACAGTGCTGGATTTGAAATCTTGGTTCAAATCTTTATTTGTCCATGTTTTCGGTTATACAAGTAGGTTCTAGTTGCATAATTCATTTTCCAAGTTTCAGTGGCTTCTAGCCACTTTGATTTATTTTTTATTAGCATTAATTAATACTACATATAACATTACATGTCGCATTACATAAAGCACTTTAACCTACCACATGATCAGTGTCACCAAGATCATAACAGCATCATTTAGCGCAGAAAAAAAAGTCTTCAGGGGTTTGGCTTTTACACCCATTTTCCCCAACACAATACCAAACACGATCGAGAACACAGCTAAACCAAGGATGTTCATACCCCCCGTGGGGTTGGTAGCCACCCCGGCAAATACTGTATCAGAGCTGGGGTATATCTCCTTGGATATGGTGGTTATGTTGAGTGTCGCATTCACCGTGATGGTTTGGACGATCTTCTCATTGTCTTCGAGTTTAGGATTGGTACCAGTCACATTGTACACTTCATATTTGCCAGGATCTTTGGTGTACATGGTTTTTTTCTGAGTGAAGAGAAAAAAAGTGGATACAAAAATAAGCTGGCTCTGCTACTATATGTTAAGGGGAACCATGCAAGGTTGCCCTTAATGGAAAGGATCAAGCAATTACATGTACATGTATATACAGCTATGTTTACCAAAACAAAAATTCATTATTGCTATCATTCAATGAATTGTCAGGATGCAGAAATATGCATGGTTAACCTCATTCCCAGGGCGTCTCTCTCCTGCCCCTGAGAAAGGGGACGGGAAGAAGAGAGACCCTGGGAATGAGGTTGATGCATGGTTAGGAAGTCGTTGTTATCATTCTGTCAGCCACACAAAACAGAATAATATTATGCATTTTATTATTCAACAAATTGTCACAATAATTATATTGCCTATAATCATATGGTCAAAAATGCATTGTTGTCTGTCATCCGCACACAACAGAATAATCCTGCGCTATATACACGGCTTATCAAAGCAAAGCAACCACATTATCTTTACCACATAATAAATTGTAAAATATTTTGCAATCTGTTGAATAATAAAACGATATTTATCCTGCTTAAATTCTTGTGGAATATCATCTGATTTTAGCCAACTCAGTGTACTGCCTCATTGGCTAAGTATCAGGAGATACCCTACACAATTTGGCAGGATATCTTTTGGCCCACCTTTAATACTTCCTTGTGTTTGTTGATTGCCAGTTAAATTTAATATTTTTTATGGTCTATCAATAATAAGGAGATATGTTATCATATACGCAAGTGAAGTAATATTTGCAATATAACTTTTATTAGCTATGTTTAAAATAATTTTAAAGCTCTTTTCTTAAAAAAAAAAAAAAGGAAAAAGAAAGAGAAGAAACACCAGAAATGGTTGGGGATGGTTGACACAGTCAATTGCAAACAAAAAACTTTGAAAATTTGTCTAAACAATTACAAGGCATGCAATATGATAGCATAGCTCCTTTATTAAAGCTGCATCCACTGCCAACATGAGTTTTACAATGTGTCACTGTGCTAAGAAAATCACACATTGTACTCATGATGTTGCACAAAATCAGTTTCACTGTTGAAATACTTTAAAAAAAAATTGGGCGATTTTTGGCTCTCACATTACAGTTCAATTAGACATTTTCACTGCACAAAACACTTTTCACAAAATTAACATCATATAACCATTACAAGCAAATCCACTTGCCTAAGTTGCAGCTTCACAAATGTAATATGTTCTCTAGCCAAAAAATTAACGTTTTTTGCAGCTTCTCTTTACTGGAAATGTCAAAATAAATCTCCACATGCCCCTTCCCCTAAAGCTACCCATTCTTTTTATATCCTACCCCCAACCCAAAGAAAAATGAAAGAGTGAGACTTCAAAAAAAAAAAAAAGAACAACTGGAAGTAGACTTTTCGTGGATGAAATTTGTGAATCTTAAGATATACATGCATGCATGTGTACACTTAATGTGCACATCTACATTGACCAACAAGCTTTTAATATGTCATTTGTTTTATATCCAGATGAGGCTCACCAAGGATGCTTTGTTTTTTTCAAGTGTATTAAATTTTGATATTTTAATCAGTACACTCCAGCCTTTGCCAAACGAGCAAAAAAACAATGGCTGCTTTAAAGCACACATGCAGTCATTAGCACGTTAATATGTTAGTATTAAAACAGCATTATGTTACATAAAACCATTAGAATTACATGTATTCAGCCCTTGCATGGAAAGGATTGAGGTTGACTCAAAACAATTACATGTAAATGGCTGTTGGTACATACATGTATACATGACTAAGCCTGTTAAGGCTTGCATGCATATTCGATTATCACAGCCATTTCAGTGTCACTTGTTATACCTGCCAACTTTTTTGAGTCAAAGATGTGAGCTTATAAATATCCTGGGAGTGCATGCATTTATAATTACACAACCCGACCACATGCGAAGTCCTCGAAAGATTTCAATAGCTTGCCGATTCCATTCCACAGGATGTATTTTGCCAAACATGAGCTCGTCATCAGTACTTTTCTCTTTTAAAATCACAGAATTCAGGAGAAAAGTACATGTACTATCATTTTACATGATGGACTTTATATTTCTTGCACTGGTTTGAGTTTCCATGATTTTTTCACAAGTGTCAGTTCCAGGCGTAATGCATGTCGGTAGTGCAAAGTTTTCAGCTAGACATGAGAAATTGGTTCATAAGTGTGAGATATATTTGAAGTTTTCCACCGCTGCTGTGACGAGGGTTGGCAGGTATAACATGTTCCTTGATGAAAATGAAAATTAAGTTCCAATCAAACATCAACAACATTGTTACTGAACATCAGCCTCCAGTGCACCCAACACAAATCTAAAAAAAATCTTGTTATTTTGTGACAGATCCTGAAGTGGTGGTAAAGTGTAGAATCAAGAGCATCAGTGTAGCTGGTTACAAGAAGAAGCAGACCAGAATGGAGTAAAGTAATATCAGGGCCAGAATACACGAAAATCAATTGAAAGATAACCTTGGAAACAAAATGCAAGATCAGAGATTTACAGTTTTAGTTCATAAGCATGGTTTTTAACTGTAAAACTCTTAAATTCATTCATTTTCCAAGATTTCTTTTCAGTAATTTATTCCCACCCTGACAACATTACTGCATTCAGTCAGGCTTTATCACTGTGACAGCAGATAATATTTTAACCTGTGAGAAATTTAACAAAAATTTTCTTATCTCATTTCTATTAATGTCCTGCAGCATTGAACTGCAGTTGTTTTTTTGTGTGTAAACTATCAAGACCTTTCAAATGGAAACTCTGTAACAATCCACCATTCACATGTTTCACCAAACTGTCTACTGCATGATGTACATGTACCAACAAGGTTAATTTTCGACAAATATTTTGACATCTTTTGATGACTTCCAGATGGATTTGATTTGACCTTTCAACATGTAAGAAGTAAAGGAGGGGTTGACAAAGCGATAAGTGGATAATAACTTCTTATTAATATTCACCAAGTAAACTCCATCCTTAATCTGACATGTTAAATAGTTAAATCAATGCAAGTAGAGCTATCAGAAAGCTCTCAAGACTATAACACAAGAAAAAATAGTGGAACATCTGTCTAGGTTTTTTAGTAATAGATACAATTTATTGTACTGATGTGGGACAAATTGTTTCATGCTGATTGAGCAATAAAATTGCCATATGTTTCCTTGGAGGTTGATGATCATTCACACAGCAGAACCAAATCATGTGGCAGAAATTCACAGAGTTTCCATTTGAGGAAAGAGAATCTGTTTCAAGAAAACAGTACTCCAAGATGTTCAGTAAATGTTCTGAGCGCATGTTTGATTGGCACCCAATTTTTTTCACACACTACCAATTAACCAACCTGACGAAACGTCGCCTCGACAAGGTTACTGGGAAAGCAGCTCCTGGAAATATTTAACAGTGTTGACATACAAACAGCTAACAAAACCATTTAACAACCCAAGTGAAGAAAAAAATAAAGGCAATGCCCCAGCAAACTTAATAAATTACCTTTCAACCCATGCACACAATTGCGATGTTGTAGAAGAAACTTTGTATAGACTGTGTGGGTTTACTTTGTGTCACAGTTAAATGTTGCACCCAGTCAGGATTGAGAAACATTTTGTTTTTTTAATTCAACAAGTGACACTTCTTCAATGGGGTAGTGTAAGAGTTCAATAACATGCTGCTAATAAAATATGCCACTTCCTTCCAACTTCCCCCCAGCCCCCACCCCCCGACCTGAATGTGCAAACTTCAGCAAATCAACAAATGTTATATATTGAAACCTCCACACCTCCACATGTCATATTTTTGGCTTTCACATTTCAACATGTCATAAAAAAGTCTCTAATGATTTCACCAACCACTTTCTACCAAAATCATTGAAAATTAGATTTTATTTTCCAAGATTATTTCTGTTTCCAGAAAATAATAATACTGTGCAATTTCATTGAGGCCTCTCTCACAGCTACCCCTCCCTTCCCCCCCCCCCCCCCAAATGTGATCAAAACACAGAAAAACCCTCCGATATAACCCCTCCCCTGATAAATAATTTTATATAATAAAGGATTGCCCCCACCCCACCCCGTAAGAATTTGTATGAAGTTTTGTAGGAGAGCAGATGTTACACCCTGATGATGGCCACAATGTATCAACAAACAAACTTTTACCAAAGCACAAAGAATTATAGATCAGATCTGTCTTAGGCAATGCCATATCGATTGATACAGGCTATGAATGAACAAATTTACTTTTATAAAGTACTCGTCCTGAGGTCAAGTCACTCGAGTGAAGAAGTGTAGAAGCAATTAAAAAAGGCCAAGAAATATCTACAATAGTATTCGCAAATTCTTGCACTGCGTCACAATTAGATAATGAATTGAGTTCCTGAATATGCACGAGAAGTTCTTTCAAATGAAAATTTAATTTACACCCCCATGGGGCGAGAACAAAATTTTGTTGTTTACTCTCATATTGGTCACCGAATGTATATAAAAAAATTTTTTTATTCTTGAGAGCTGACAAAATGTATTAAGTGCATTTCGACAAATATAGATTTGATGTGCTTCTCAAATCTATGAAAACGTTTAACTATTTTAAAGACCATGCACGTGTTTTTCAAGCGAGTATATATTAAACAAATGACAAACATGCCGTGAATTTTGAATATATTATCACAAGGTTTATCGTATATTCTAAACTTGTATGAACGAAAGCGTGTGCTATATTAATTATAACTGGTGCACCACTTGAAACTCCAATTGCAAATGAATAACAATTCTTTTGAGTTTATTTCTCAATTTAAAAATTGCGTGTCGACTTCTGGCGGGAAAGTATATGGGGCTTGGTAAATTAATTATTAATGACCATTTTACTACAAGCTCTCAAAATAAACCCATGCTTTATAAATAACGGTAGTTCTCACCTGATCAAATCCAAAAAGGAGTCCCTGGTGGTGTAGGGATTTGGATCCGACTTCGAACCAGTCGGGTTATCGGTCTTCCCTGGCTTAATGGCCGACACTAACACCATGCCCAAGATGGCGGCGGACAAAGTTGTCGTCATGTAAAACAACAGGGCACGTCGGCCGATCTTTCCGGTCGCTCTTGCGTCCAGGTGGGACACGGCAGTGATGAGACTAGCCACGATAAGTGGAAGGATGATAACTTGCAGCATGTTCATGAGCAGTTCGCCAGGGAACCCGATCAGCATCGTGGTAGTAGCCTTTTTCTCGGGAGCTTCGATGGCTTGCACGGTTCCATTGATCAATGCCCCGATAAGAAAGCCAACGGCAGCTCCGATGGCAAGCAGTACCACGAGCAGATTTCTCTTGATAACCCCGCCAAACGATCTGCAGCATCTACTGCACGCGTTGTTTGAACTTCCGAAGGAGTTCGCCATTTTGCTTTCCTCGTCCTGCGTGTATCTGTCGAGCGAAATGTGCGTCACACGTGAGTAAGCGATTTTTCCTTGATGCAATTTGCAACACAAAAGGAAATTTGCATCCAATTTGCATGCAAGATAAATTTGATGTGAGTTCTGCTCTTTCAAAGATAAAATCGCCTTGTTGAGAGGCTGTCGATTTTTTACCTTTATCCTCAAAAGAATAAAATATTCAGAATAGAATACTTCTGTATACAAAACAGACGACACATTCACTTCCGGTTAGAACATCAACTGCTGAGACCATTTTAAATAAGCTAATAAATTAATGATCAATACGTAAATGAATGAAATAAAAAGAAAAAATATATTTTAGTCTAAATACATACATTTATACGTAAATGAGCGATACCAAAAGCGCTCCAAGTTTTAAATTTTAAAACAATAACTGCAGGGCGTAGCTCCGGCCTGTACGCACATACGCACATGCGTGCCAAAAAAAGGTCGAAAAAGAAAAGAAAAAATGAAATAAACTAAAATTTATGTACATGTATCACGCTTTTCGTGATACTGTATGTTCATTATTGTAAACATAAGGAATCCGTCTTCTGAGATTGCTGAGAAGAAAGACGGGATTACTAGTATGTCTAGTATGTGGTTGAAACGGGAAACCGGCTAAATCAGTTTTCGACTTAGTTGTCATTTCATATCAAGAGAGAACGCTTACACTTATAACAAAACCTCACCATTACATTCACGTCATAAGGGCCCGGGTATAAAAGGAGGGGGCTTGGAGGGGGAATTGGACAGTTCTGCGTACCTCTGGAAAAATCCTGGCTACGCCCCTGAACTGGATGAGCTTGTTCATGACTGAGAAAATTGCATAAAACGTATATTTTACTCTACCGGTAAAGGTTTCCATGGTTTGTTGATTTGTTTTGTTTTTATTTGTTTTTCCCACTCCTAAGACTGACTTACTTTTGAAATGAACAGTTGGAGATGCTACAGGCCGTTTGCATCGATTGGTTTAACGTAAAATCATGAGTATCTTGTCGACAAGAAGCAATACAATTGATCATACAAACTTGCGAATTCCTTCGTTAAATCATAAGGAAAATCAAAGAAACGTTTGTTGTTTATTTTGAATGATAAATCTAAAATGTAATATTTGTTGAGTTTTATCGGATGTTCGTCACGCAAAAAGCAAGGGAAAAAAGATTGCGTGATCAGCAACAAAAGTGGAGATAGAAACGACATTACGCAGTGAGTCCGGGATATCCCTATATTTAAGGACAGTCATGACGTCACTGGCCTATTGTTTTCGGGGAAAATGGCGGACGAATGCTTCCCATGATGGGAGTGACTATTCTGCACTCAGTTGATGTTGTGAGACAATAGGGAGACACCTCATGACATTTTATACCTTGTAACACTCAGTTCATGTAGTGAATACAAAACAGCACTACGGTTAGCCTATTTAGCACTGCGGTTAGCCTACTATACACTTCGGTTAGCCTACTATGCACTCCGGTTAGCCTACTAGCACTCCGTTTAGCCTAAAAAGCACTCCGGTTAGCCTACGTTAGCTTAGTTTGCTTGCGGTTAGCTTTATATTGAGGTTAGGATATATAGTCAAAATTTTACAGAGTTTCGCAGCTGGTCGTCGGTAGCCTAGTTGCGTTCGACGATAGGAGAACGCATCCTAATCTTGTGGTGACCTGTGGTCCCGTGGTTGTCCTGTGAACGCGCAAGCGAAAGTCGTTCTATGTCGGTATGTATGTCGGTATGTCGGTATGTATGTCGGTATGTCGGTATGTCGGTATGTCTCATGCGAGAAGACATTAGAAGGCAATTAATTGCGTTACGTCAACGTCAACGTCAACAATGACAACAGCCGCAAAGACAGCGCGCGCAAAAAGAATTCTATTAAGCGGATAACGATAGGCTGTAAACAATTCTTGCGCTCAACGGTAGCAATACGCATCCTAATCTTGTGGTGGCGTGTTCTTCAATGGCAAGCATGGCGAACGCACTGCATAATCTATGATTACTCCTAGTGGATAGAGTTTCCGCGCGGTAATCCGACGGCCCGGGTTCAAATCCTATTGTCGACACTTTTTGCGTTCGACGATAGGAGAACGCATCCTAATCTTGTGGTGACCTGTGGTCCCGTGGTTGTCCTGTGAACGCGCAAGCGAAAGTCGTTCTATGTCGGTATGTATGTCGGTATGTCGGTATGTATGTCGGTATGTCGGTATGTCGGTATGTCTCATGCGAGAAGACATTAGAAGGCAATTAATTGCGTTACGTCAACGTCAACGTCAACAATGACAACAGCCGCAAAGACAGCGCGCGCAAAAAGAATTCTATTAAGCGGATAACGATAGGCTGTAAACAATTCTTGCGCTCAACGGTAGCAATACGCATCCTAATCTTGTGGTGGCGTGTTCTTCAATGGCAAGCATGGCGAACGCACTGCATAATCTATGATTACTCCTAGTTTTAATGATTTATACTTCATGTATGAAAAAATGAGAAGTCTCACAACATCAACTGAGTGCTGAATAGTCACTCCCTTCCCAAGGCATCATTAGTATTCAATCGATTGTTTCCAGGCTTTCCCAGCGTCCATCCGGGACTTTCAATGCAAAGAGAGCAAGAAAAGATCGGAAGCCATCTTTGAAACGGATGATGTGGATTTTCGGCGTGTTTCTTGGAGTTAAATCTCGCTTTTTAAGCGGCATTTCGCCTCGTGCGTCAAGGTAGGTGAAGAATTCTTTGCAATTTCTTGTCTTTACAGATTTTTCCTGAAGTCGAAAACATTTTTCCCCGATTGTTAAATCCCTAAACTTTCATTATGTGAAATCTGGGCATGGTAGACAACGTAGATTTTTGGTAGACAATTTTGGAAGTTTGATGTTCAAGACCCTTAATCCTACACCAAACCAGCCGCTCCACGAGCAACCGAAATGTCTTTATGTTATGACGGTTCTTTGGCAGTAATTTTATCCATTTTGACAGACAAGAAATTCAAAAGACGGCTTTTGCTTTTTTTCCAGGTTTTATTATGGAAATACATGTACTTCTGGTGAATGTTATAATTACATAAGCAATAGCATTCATTTGACACAGAAATATGCAGGGATATTTGTCTGTGGAGGTTATCTGTTAAGAGAAGTGAACAGTTTTCCAAAAGCAGAGCTTGAGAAAAACTGTGATCTTCAAGGAATAGATAACGTACAAGGACAAATATCAGTGCACATTTTTAAAGCCAAATGGAGGCTCTTCTGTTAACTATTCTTCAACTCATTGAATATTCCCCAGTTTTGGCTACAGCACATGATGTGTTTAAACCAATTGCGCACACAAAAAATATTCGATGATAAGAACTTATATACCATTGCCTGTACACCAATCAAAACTCAGGAATTGCAATATACCATAGGTAATAAATATTTGCATTTGTGAGGAGATAATGACAATTTGGTGGTGGATGCACACTGTATTGGTGTTGCTAAAATGATGTTGTAGTTCTGTTTTTATCACACTGATCATAGCTAAAACTCTTTTTTTTTTGGCAGGTCCTGCAGTTGGCAAAGCAGCAAAAGACATAGACCAAAACCATGTTAACTGATCAACTGAAAACTTGAAATAAATTTTTGTCTAGTCTCTCTTGATTGGACCATTGATCACTTTGTGTTCTGTTATGTTTCTGGGTGATGTTGATTCCAGCCCACTCCTGTTGTTAGCTTTTGCGAAAGTTTAGTGTGCTGGTGTGTAGCACTTCAAGATATTTTTTGTGTCACACTTTATTTTGGTGAATCTGTAAATAAATTCAAAATTTTGTGTGACTTGTAAAAATAGCCGGAATGTGCAACACAACTAGCATCTAAAGCAAGTGTAAACAAATTGTTATCCATTGGATGCGGCCAGATATGATTGATTTTTACTTCTCCTGTGATCAGATGAATGCATGTAGTTAACACATGTACCAAATAAAAATATTCACCACTGTTCTGTTTACAACTTCAAGATACTATCCTTATTTGAAAATCTGCCAAGTCTTATCAGAGGATGTTACCAAAAAGGAAACTCAACTTAAAATTAGTGATATCAAATGACAAACACATGGGGAGCTATTCAAACCATTTGTTGAGTTTAGATATAAATATGTATATATATCCCCTTGCGAGACCCCTTATCTGCTTATAGTTGAACACAAAAAATACGGATAATGAAGTTTTAGAGTTAAAGTTGCGCCCTGTTGGAAATTTATTAGCCCTTTGGAAATGCACTAACACAAATTGTTTAATGCGTGCAAAGACAGAACAAATGCATCGTTCGATTGAATATCCAACTATCTACAGATGTATTAAGAAATTTTGATGAAAAGTCATTAGATAAATGTACTGAAATAAGCATGAAAAAGACGAACTAGTGATGATCGATGAATCGGACAATAAATCAAGACAGTTGGCTCATATAATTTATTGTTGCATCGGTTCCATCTTTAACAATAAATCCAATACTACGAATATAAATAATTGCTTACCCGGCGATTTGACTGCATTTCAATGACATAAATCAATGTTATACATTGAAACGAGATGTTTGGTCGTCATGGTCGTTGTACGAGTTTCCTATTGCTCCCATAGCCGTCCTTAGCAGATTGCGTTTGCGTTGTGCGCTAAATGTTGATTCGAAAACTAGACGTGCTCGAAAGGTACGTTTTAGAGAAATGAGAAATTGGTATTCGTATTCTGCCAATAAACCTCCACAAGTAGGCAAAATAAGGCCTTGGGAGACCATCACTCAGCCCTGCCTCCGTCCGCCATTTTGGAAATTGAGGTTTGTTATGATACATGATCCGTGAAATCAAAAGGCGGCCTCTCATTGGTTGAGAGTCAAGTTGGCCCTGTCCTTAAATATAGGGATATCCCGGAGTGAGGGTGCCACGGTAGTCAGTTATAAAAATTACTGAAGTCGGTTGGCCTCGTAAAAGTGAAAATACCAATCAAATTAAAACTACCATTTTATAAAATAACTCGAATATAATTATGTCAATCTTTCATTCAAAAATATTACGCAGATCGTCGATTCCTGCCTCGTCCCCGCACGCACAGCGCGGCGTAAAGAGAGCTATCATCATAGAAAAGCCTGTGGAGGAGGCAGTAAAGTTTCCGATCCTGCTCTTTGCCTCTCGCTGGAAACAATGCTGTGACGTCACGTACATTAGGACCGCGTTTTCCCTTGGGGAGCGGTGGCATGTTGCAGTTTGGGGTGCTTGTTTTGGGCCCAAACTGATTTAAAATTAGGACGTCGTCAAGGAAGACAAAACGCCACCAAGGAAGACAAATTTAAGACCAATTAAAGTCAAAACACCACCAAACACGTGACTAGCATTTTTCTCAGCGAACCGCGCGCCTTCTGCTTCGGATAGTGAGCTAATATTAGAATTAAATTTGCTAAACAAGGAAAGCCAAGCCAGGTGAATCTTTGAAAAGCGACCGCTTTGTTATTAATTAAAGTGCCTCTCGTCTCATCTCAAAGGAGCTATTGATTGCAGTAGACAATCCATAAGAGACAGACGACAGCTATAAATTATGATAAATCTTTGTCCGTTCCATGTCATGTCCCAAGGTTATCAGGCCTGCAAGGTTATGATCTGTAGCATTCCATTAATCTTAGCACCGTATTTTGTTTCGCAAGTTCCGCCACGTTACTTTTTTTGGCCTAGCTTGCAGAGGATCCTTAAAAGACTCCTGCAGGGGCCCGTTTCTCGAAAGCCCCGGAAACTTTTCGGGCCCGCAAAGCCATTTTTAGTTACCTGTATCTTAAAAACTGAGAAGTGTATAGGCCTGAAACTTTGTATGAAGGAAACTTCTGTTCATATTAAAAATATCATGGAATCAGACAGCTCTGTAATCATAAGGTTTGCGATTTTGCTATGTCTTTCCGGGTGTGAAAACTTTTCGGGACCTTCGAGAAACGGGCCCCAGGGCACACAGCTTACAATCACATTTAATTAACTTTCGTCGTCCTTTTGGCTGCCTTTCAAATTGTTTGCTTGGTTTCTTGTACTCGTGCTTTAGTCCGTGTTTATATGCTTGCGATTATGCTCACCCCGTAAAACAAGGCTTAAATAACTCTACCGTCAATGAATATTCACTGAAAGAAAATGAGTTAACACCCTGTACCTGTACATACCTCGCAAGTTCCTGTGAAGATGACATTTCAGTTTCGTTTGAATTTTAACGTTTCGATATTCGATGACTCGCGTATTGAAGACCTCATTAAAACGGATGTGCAGAACTTCAATTTCTCATTTGAAAGTACTGCGTCTCTTTGTTGTTTTTTTTAGTCTGTGTATATAACCCCAGTAAAGCAACCAATTAAATGCAAGATGATATGTTGATTGTACATGTGTTATGTCTACAATGGTGACGCAATTAAATCACTGAATATTCAATCAAAAACACGTAAGCTACGGCAAAAGTAAAATGAAAATTTCTTCAATGTGTCAACAGGCTGTTGATGCACTGCGAAAGTGACAACAAACTTTCGTAAGTCGCGCTGTAAGGCAGTAGTTTTGAAAGTCTACATAACTTGTAACGTCAAAAGAGTTTTCGGTTGAGTGGTCACAGCGTGAGAAATTAATGTTCTCATTTCACGCACGAAAGACGAAAGGAACAATAAAAGCCAAGGGCACCCCCATTCGACCTTATTTTGCAGCCAGTTTTCAACAGTCTGAGAACTGACGCTAGTACCGTAAAATTCCGGTTATAAGCCCCCCACCCGCTTATAAGCCGCCCCCGGTTATAGGCCCATCTAACTGGAACCAAAAATATACAGCCGGTTATAAGCCCCCCCCCCCCCCCAGGATATAAGCCCCCCTCTGCTGGATGATAGTACTGAACGGGACTAAACGTTACTTTATTTTGACTTTTTAACTTAAAAAGAGTATTTCGATCAACACTACCATGGCTCTTTTCGAAACATTTTTTTTATTCCGCTTATAAGCCCTCCCGGATATAAGCCCCTCCGCTTATAAGCCCACCCAAAACCCCTTACGAAGTTGTATAAGCCCAGGGCTTATAACCGGATTTTTACGGTATTTTGATACAACGTGGCGAGCAATCCACGCTCTACGTTTTTCTCTCGGGGTGGGGGGGGGGGGGGGGGGGGGCCTTCCACATCAACCCGGATGCTCGTCATCACGATTGGGGGTGTAAATTCCGGATCTTTGGACTCACTAAGGGTGCTCCGGGCAAAACGACAATATTTTTAACCGTCAAGGTCTCGATTAGGGTTGCACACGAAGAAAACTTGAAATATTTTAGTTTTGGTATCTTTTAGGGGTATAATAAGCTTGAGTCACGGGTTTTGTTTCAAAATTTCCCAAGAGCGTCCCCGCTTTTTTATATGGGAGTCCCACAGCTTTTTTCTGCTACTGATCAGTATGTTCAAATACAAGAAAGCTGCCGAAGAAAATTTAATACGCATGTTTTCTCTCCAGTTAAACGTGATCCTCTACACAAAAGTCACTGTTTATTCTTGTCTTTAGATAAAATTGACGCAATAACACAGCTAGCGCGGAGGAGTTTGATGACATTTTCAAAAACGTGATCAACGCTGGCGAACATGTCATGTTTACATAAGCGATGTTTGTTTGCTCAAAATTAGCATTCCAAAATGTTATTTAAGCTTCTATGGTGGCCTTTCAGGGAGGGGGGAGGGGAACCCAACGAAGTTTTGTATACCTTTTTTTATATACCATTTTATAGCAAAAAAGGTAACTCTTTTTTTTTTACACCTTATAATGTAATATATTCCTTTTTTTTTCTTTTCTTTCTTTTTTAACGTTTTTCTTGAGTAATTCCTTATAATGGTCCACTGTCTAAGATGAATCAGTCACAAAGTGTCCCCGACAATCTGGAAAGCTCTTTAATGACACACTTTCCTATCCTTTTCTAAACTTTAACTCTTGAAATCCATATCTGTTTATAGACCTCCAGCTTACACTCCACAGGGCCGGGTTGTTCGAAAGCCGATTAACGCTAATTCCGATTAACGGAAATTGTAATGGCTAGGATTAATTCTTAAATCGTTCGATTGAGAAAATGAAAGTGTTATATGGTTAGGTCGCTGTTGATGGATGAAGAGAAAGAAACCATTGTGTATTTCAGCACACAGGGTCTGCAGCTGACGCCGGCTGTTCGAGGCTTTACAGAAAGCTTAGAGTAACGTGTTGCTTGGAAGGGAGTCCATAACCTACACATCACCAACTACTCGCAACGGATGCTCTCGCCAACAATGCTTGTTAATGGAAACAAGTTTATTCCATACACCTTATTCGATGGTTTAACATATAATACGCGGGGCTATTTTGCGAGTTGTGTAGTATTAAAAATACGAGCAATGAGCAAAATGTCCGCTCGTATTATATGTTAAACCATCGAATAAAGGATTTATTATTCCACTAATAAAATAAAGTTTGGTTCCGCCATTTGTCGCTCCGCTTTCAGTCCGTTTTTTTTGCCCTGTTCTACAGTGTAATAACGTGGCATATTTTGCGCGTTCTTTTGCCCTAATATGGTAAAATGGCGCAATAGTGGAATAATGGAAAGTATTATTAACATTGATTCACTGATATTCTTATAAATTACAGATTAAGTGGGCGTTTGAGCAACGAAACCAGTTGCTTTGCTAATTCACGGTTTACAAAACTATGCTATAAACGAAGATGTAAAAGTCATAAAACATATTCATTTCAAAAAATTTAGAATTCCCTTTCCCTTAATACAGAATTTAAATAAAAAATAACAATATAAATATAGAGATATAAATACATAAATATATCCATTTAAAAGAAACTTGAGAACTCGAAATTTTACATCAACTGTTGAATTCTCAAGCGTCACTGTCTATTTATTAAATATGTAAATATATAAAATATATAAATGTAAATTTGTTATTTAATAAATAATTCAATTTGCTTTTTTAGAACTAATTTCTATCGAATGTAAACGTTTGTTTATTTCGGCAACCGGAAACTATTCTTCATTACCATGACCCAGGGACCATTTATCAGGCAAACTCGGTCTAAGCAACGGCGGAATCATAAACCAAAAGAGTAAATAAACCACCTTCACTGAACTGTTTGTTGCATTGATCGGTGCCTGCGCTATGCTAAAAAAATAGCCGTTTCCGAGTTACCCTTGGCCTCCGTTTCAAAACGAGTCTACGTGCGAAACCATTCATATGAAAATGTGTTCCACCTTCATGCAAATCAAAGTCATTTTCATTTGAATGGGTTCGCACGAAGACTCGTTTTGAAACTGAGGCAAACGGCAACTCGGAAATGCCCTATTAGACGGCTCACTCTCAGTTTCTATCGACTTTTAATAGTTGGATCGGGGCTTCGCCCCTCGCCAGCTATCACCCGATAGAAACCTCGAGCTTGCCGTGTAATTGTTAATTTTACACGTCGTGAAAGATAGACCGTTTGGCGCTGACATCCTAGTTCCTGTAGACACGTTTTTTTGGCTGATTGCAAGAAAATTTGCAATAAAGTAGTTCAGCTGTGGAGAACCTGTCCTATCATCAATTGATTTCGTTTTGCGTTCTTGAACTACTTGTCGGTATTGCCCAAAAAGACAAGT